>CM052801.1:99806232-99816667 GCA_028533885.1 Nasua narica
TGCAAATGGCAAGATTTCGTTTCTCTTGATGGCTGCGTAGTATTCCATTGTATATATATATACCACTCTTCTTTATCCATTCATCTGTTGATGGACATCTAGGTTCTTTCCATAGTTTGCCTATTGTGGACATGGCTGCTATAAACATTTGGGTGCACGTGCCCCTTCGGATCACTACATTTGTATCTTGAGGGTAAATACCCAGTAGCACAATTGCTGGGTTGTAGGGTAGGTCTATTTTCAACATTTTGAGGAACCTCCATACAGTTTTCCAGAGTGGTTGTACCAGCTTGCATTCCCACCAAGAGTGTTGGAGGGTTCCCCTTTCTCCGCACCCTTGCCAACATCTGTCGTCCCCTGACTTGCTAATTTTAGCCATTCTGACTGGTGTGAGGTGGTATCTCACTGTGGTTTTGATTTGTATTTCTCTGATGCCAAGTGATGTTGAGCATTTTTTCATGTGTCTGTTGGCCATTTGGATGTCCTCTTTACTGAAATGTCTGTTCATATCTTCTGCCCATTTCTTGATAGGATTATTTGTTCTTTGGGTGTTGAGTTTGAGAAGTTCTTTATAGATTTTGGATACTAACCCGTTATCTGATATGTCATTTGCGAATAACTTCTCCCATTCTGTCCTTTGTCTTTTGGCTTTGTTGAGTGTTTCCTTTGCTGTGCAAAAGCTTTTGATCTTGATGAAGTCCCAATAGTTCATTTTTGCCCTTGCTTCCCTTGCCTTTGGAGATGTTTCTAGGAAGAAGTTGCTGTGGCTGAGGTTGAAGAAGTTGCTGCCTGTGTTCTCCTCCAGGATTTTGATCAGACTTCCCTAATTTATCAGTTTTCTCTCAGTGCATTTTGGATCTTGTTTAAGAAATTCTTCCCTAACCCAAGGTCAGAAAACTATCCACTCAGTTTTGAAGTTTTGCTTTTGACATTTAAGTGTTTGATCCATATGGAGTTCTTTATTGTGTATGGTATGAGAAGGAGTAAAACAGTTAACATTGGCGACCTGGGGTGGGGGTAGGGAAGGTGAGGGAGGACTTAAGATGAGGAGTGGTCTCTCTTGCACTAGTACTGAGCCCCCAAATTCCCTCTTTCCCTTGCTTCAATATAGTTCTATCATAATGTTTGGTGAAATAAATGCTCAGTGTTTACATTATTATGACTACATAGACATTGCTCACAGTGAAATATGATTACCTTTTCTTCCATATTAGCCCTTTTGATTTTGTCCTGAAGTCAATCCTTGCTTCATTTAGTCCATTTGCTTTTGCTTTCTCTACACTTATGATTAGGTTTTCTTCCAGATTTTTCTAACCAGAGACATAAAATTACCCTTAATATAGCCAAGCACATCAAGTTTGATTATTTATTTATTTGTTTGTTTGTTTATTTTTTTATTTATTGCCTTTGGAGATCTCCTTCCTATAATGATTTCTTCATTCTCCTGCTCTAATTTGGACTTATTTTTCTTTAGACATGTTGCCCAGCTTTCATCCTGGAAGTTCTCTTCTCCTTCTTCTTTCTCTCCCATTTTCCTAGATCGCATGTTAACCTCTTTTTATGTCTTAATTCTTCACTTTGGGGAGCACATCCTGTAGTATCTTACTGAGGAAAAGTACATGAAAGTTCCCTATTTGGGGGGATCGTGTATGTTTGAAAACAGCTTTATTCTCCCCTCACATGTGATTGATGCTTTGCTAAATTCAGAATTCTGGGTCAGGACTTATTTTCCCCCCAAAATTTTAAGGCATGCCTTTATTGTCGTCTAGCTCCCATTATTGCAGTAAGTCTCCTATCACTGTGATAATCAGTCTTTTCCTTTCTTTTTCCTTTCTTGAAGCTTTTAGGATCTCCTACTTACCCACAGTATTCTGAACTTTCATGATACTGTATATTCCATGTAGGTATTGTTTTCACTTATTTTGATGGGTACGTGGTGGGGCCCTTTCAATCTCATGTTTTTCATGAAGACTCATGTCTTTTAGTTTTGAGAAATTTTATTGTATCATTTATTTAAAATTTTTCTATTTAGTCTGTTCTCTTTTATTGGGATTCTTTTTTTAAAAGATTTATTTATTTATTTATTTATTTATTTAAGAGACAGAGAAAGTGAGAGAGAGCATGAGAGGAGAGAAGGTTAGAGGAAGAAGCAGACTCCCCATGGAGCTGGGAGCCCGATGTGGGAATCCATCCTGGAACTCAAGGATCATGACCTGAGTCGAAGGCAGTCGCTCAGCCAACTGAGCCACTCAGGCGACCTCTTTTATTGGAATTCTTATTAGTTGGATGTTAGACCTCTTAGATTGATACTCTAAAGTTAAGACATATTTTCTCTCTCATTCTGTGTGTGTGTGTGTGTGTGTGTGTGTGTGTGTAAACTTGTTACCTGATGGTCTTGGCTTCCAGAGTTCTGGGGACTGGGAGAGAGGGAAATTTACCACTTAGTGTGTAGATTTGCTAATCTGTTTTACCTCCCATTCTTCACAGTGCCTGGTTTCCCCATTTCCCAGAGATTAAATCTGTCTCCTGATGGGAGATGTAGAAGCTGCTTAGGGTAGAAATGAGGTTTGCCCTTTTTAAGATTTTTAATTAACTTATTTATTTGTTTGTTTATGACTATTACTTTTTATTCAAATATAATTAACATAGAGTGTTATATTAGTTTCAAGTATACAATGCAGTGATTCAACAATTCTGTACATTACTCAGTGCTTATCAGGATAAGTGTACTCTTAATTAATCCCCTTCACCTCCCCAACCTCTCTGGTAACCATCAATATGTTTTCTATAGTGAATGGTTTGGTTTTTTTTAAAGACTTTATTTATTAACCCGAGAGAGAGAGAGAGAGAGAGAGAGAGAGAATGAGCAGAGGGGGAACCAGAGGGAGACAGAGAAGCAGATCCCCCCCATTGAGCGGGGAGCCCGACACAGGGCTCCATCCAGGACCCTGGGATCATGACCTGAGCCAAAGGCAGATGATTAATGTACTGAGCCACCCAGGTGCCCCATTAACTGTTTTTTGTCTGCCTCTTTTTCTTTTTGTTCATTTTTGTTTCTTAAATTCCACGTGAGTGAGATCATATGGTATTTTCCTCTCTCTGACTTATTTAACTTAGCATTATACCCCTAGCTCCATCCATGTTGTTGTTAGTGACAAAATTTCATTCTTTTCATGACTGAATAATATCACATCTTCTTTATCCATTCATCTATTGATGGACACTTAGGAAGCTTCCATCATTTGGCTATTGCAAATAAAGCTGCTATAAACATAGAGGTGCATATATTTTTTTGAATTAGTGCTTATTTTCTTTGGGTAAATACCCAGTAGTGGAATTATTGGATCTTATAGTAATTCTATTTTTAATTTTTTGAAGAAACTCCATACTGTTTTCCACAGTAGCTGCACCGGCTTACATTCTACCAATAGCACATAAGGGCAAGGAAACAAAAGCAAAATTGAACTATACAGACTACACCAAAATAAAAGCTTTTGCACAGTGAAGTAAACCATTAAGAAAACAAAAAGACAACCTACTGAATGGGAAAAAATATTTGCAAGTGATATGTTCAATAAGGGTTTAATATCCAAAATATATAAAGCACTTATATAACTCAACATACAAAGACATAAAAAAATCCAATTAATAAATGGGCAGAAGGGGGCGCCTGGGTGGCTCAGTTGGTTGAGCGACTGCCTTCAGCTCAGGTCATGATCCGGAGTCCCGGGATCGAGTCCCATATCGGACTCCCGGCTCTGCGGGAAGTCTGCTTCTCCCTCTGACCTTCTCCCCTCTCATGTTCTCCCTCACTCTCAAATAAATAAATAAAATCTTAAATAAATAAATGGGCAGAAGACATGAATCAACATTTTTCTGAAGAAGGCATACAGATGACCAATGGACACATGAAAAGATGCTCAACATCACTCATCATCAGGGAAATGCGAATCAAAACTACAATGAGATATCATTTCACCCTTCTATTTTCAGCCCCTTACATTACTCTGCCTTCCTTGGCACTTGACACCTACAATTCTGAAGGTTTTCTGGGTTCTGTGAAAATCAGCTTGTTTTTCCCCTCTGACGGCTTCCCTTGGCTGGCTAAGTCAGTTACCATTCCTCTGCTTACTTTCTAGCTTCCAAAATTTGACATTTCTCTTGCAGGTCTTTTCTTTTGCCCTTTTTGCCATTGTGAGTTTATAATATTCAAAAAGTTACTTTGGGGGGGGGGGTGCCTGGGTAGCTTTGTCAGTTAAGTGTCTGACTCATGATTTCAGCCCAGGCATGATCTCAGGGTGATGAGATTAAGCCCTGTGTCAGGCTCCACACTGAGCATGGAGACTACTTGAGATTCTCCCTCCCTTTCTAAATAAATAAATAGGGCACCTGGGTGGCTCAGTGGGTTAAAGCCTCTGCCTTCAGCTCAGGTCATGATCTCAGGGTCCTGGGATTGAAGCCCCACATCGGGCTCTCTGCTCAGCAGGGAGCCTGCTTCCCCCTTCTCTCTGCCTGCCTCTCTGCCTACTTGTAATCTCTCTGTCAAATAAGTAAATAAAATCTTTAAAAAAAAGGAACTTAAAAAAAAACACAACTAACTAACTAACTAACTAAATAAATAAATAATAAAGTGGCTGCACCAAAAAATAAAAAGTCACTTTAGAGTCAATTTTTTCTCTTTTTTCCCCATTTTTTTTGTTTTTGCATTTTTTAAATTTAAATTTTAGTTAGTTAACATACAGTGCAATATTGGTTTCTGGAGCAGAATTCAGTGACTCATCACTTACATACAACACCCAGTGTATGTAAGTCATCACAACATGTGCCTTCTCAATCCCCATCACCCATATAGCCCAGCCCCCACCCACTTCCCTCCATCAACACCCAGTTTGTTCTCTACTGTTAAGAGTCTCTTATGGTTTGTTTCCCTCTCTCCTTTTTTTCCTCCCCCACTTCCCATACATTAATCTGTTTTGTTCCTTAAATTCCACATATGAGTGAAATCATATGATAATTTTCTTTCTCTGACTGACTTATTTCATTTAGCATAATACACTCTAGTTCCATCCACATCATTGCAAATGGCAAGATTTCATGCTTTTTTGATGACTGACTAATATGCCATTGTATATCTATATCACATCTTCTTTGTCCATCTGTCAATGGACATCTGGGCTCTTTCCATAGTCCGGCTATTGTGGACATCACTGCTATAAAAATTGGGGTGCAGGTGCCCCTTTGGATGACTGTTTGTATCCTTTGGGGTAAATACCTAGTAGTACAATTGCTGGGTCGTAGGATAGCTTTATTTTTAACTTTTTGAGGAACCTCCATACTGTTTTCCAGAGTGGCTACACCAGCTTGCATTCCCACTGACAGCGCAAGGATTCCTCTTTCTCTGCATCCTCACCAACATCTGTTGTTTCTTGTGTTGTTAATTTTAGCCATACTTCAGAGTCAATTTGAATGAGGTTCTGGAGGGAGCAAAAGTAAAGTCACCTAGTCAATCTGCTATGCTTAACCAGAATTGTTAACCAATTCTTCTTATTTTCTTTAGGACCTCTGTTATAAGTAATTGAATTAATCATAGCCCTTGGTTTACAATGCACTATCACCATTGATTTTTGCATGGTCTAGTTTTTTCATTTTAATTACATAATTAATATAAAGACCACTTGTAATCCTTATATCCAACTTGATCTCTAAAACATTTCCCATATCTTATTTCTGGCTTTGTGTTCATCTTCTGTCTTGTTCTGTCTCTCCCATAACTCCAACGTCATCACTACCCTGAATTTTTGTATTTATATTTCAAATGCTTTATATATATACATACATATACATATATATATACACATACATACACATATACATATATATGTACCTATGCAATATATATATATATATATACATATATGTGTGTGTGTGTGTGCATGTGTATGCCTACGCAATAGATTTTTACTTCTTTTTGAACTTTATTAAAAGAAGATCATACTATGTATGTAATCTTCTTGGGCTTGCCTTTTTTTGCTCAACATCATTACTGAAAATTTTCCATATTATCATTTAAGATTTTAGTTCATTTTTACTGCTGAATAATATATCATAATTTGTTCATTCTCCTACTGATTGTCATTTAGGGTGTTCTCATTTTGTGTTATTGCAAACAGTGCTTATATGGACATTCTTATACATGTCTCTTATTGTACACCAATGTGGAATTGCTGCACTATAGGGTATACAAACATCCAACTTTATGATATTATGCCAAATTGTTTTAACTAAGTAGTAGTATTAATTTTCACTCCCATCAACAAGGTATAGGATATTCTGTTGTCCCTCATCCTCTCCAACACTTGTCAGAATTCTTAATTTTTGCCAATTGAATGAGTGTAAAATGGCATCTCATTGTAGTTTTGGTTTCCATTTCCCTGATTGCTAATGAGGTCGAGCATCTGCTCATATGGATATTGGCCATATGTGTTTCCTCTTCTATGAAATGTCTGTTCATGTCTTCTGCCTATTTGCCTGTTGAATTATTTGTTTTTTTCTTATTATTGTTTTGCAGTCTTTCATATACCAATCTTTGTCAATCATATGTATCACCAATTTGTAGCTTTTAATGCAATGCAAATTTGCTTCTCCAAATGGCCATCTCCAGGGAGTGGCCACTTTTCTTCTATAGTTACAGATCCTGCTAGGCGACCCTGTTTCTGCTCCTGCTGAATAGTCTCTACTAATCCAGCTTCTAATAGGTGACCCCAGTTCCTGAGCTCTGGAGATATTATCTCTTCCCTTTTTCTTCCCATTCCTAGGGAGTAAAGGGTTCTTTCTATAGCTGTTAATCTCTGGGTTGCTTCATTGTCCTTCATTTGCCTGTTCACCTTTCCAACACCTTTGCAACTAGTTGCCTGTCTTAATTTCTCTCTCATGATCTACCTAGCATGGACGTTGCTTTTATAACTGGATCTTAATGGATACAAATACTTCCCCAATCCAAGGTGAACAATATATTCATCTCTAGTTTGAACTAAAAGTTTAAAACTTTTTTGATAGTCAATTCTTTTGATAGTCAAACTCTAATCCATCTGGAATTAATTGTTGTGTGAAGCATTTCATTTCACTGTGATATAAAGTAGTGATTAATTTTCATCTTTTCATATAGATAATCATTTTTTTCCAACTCCACTTAGTGAATAATACCTTTTTCTCTACTGATCTGTCAAGCCCCCCTCTCATACAGCAAATCAGTTACTGGTCTCTCTAGTTCCACTGGTCTATTCCAATTGTCCCTATAGAGAACTTTAGTACCCAACTCTCAACAATCGATATATCATGCAGACAGAAAATCAATAAGGAAATAGCAGATTTAAACAACACTATAGACCGAATAGACCTTACAGACACATACAGGTATCCCCTGCCTTCTGGAAGTTTGCATTATGCCACTTCATTTTTACAAAAGACATACATTAGTACAGTAATGCTTTTTTTTTCTTTTTTTAATTAACATATAATGTATTATTTGCCCCAGGGTATATGTCTACGAATCATTAGGCTTACACATTTAACAACACTTACCATAGCACATACCCTCCCCAATGTCCATAATCCAGCCACCCTATCCCTACCCCCCTACCCCCGAGCAACTCTCAGTTTGTTTCGTGAGTTTAGGAGTCTCTTATGGTTTGTCTCCTTCCCCATCTCATCTTGTTTCATTTCTCTCCCCCACCCCCCATGACTCCCCGCCCTGCCTCTCAAATTCTTCATATCAGAGAGATCATGTGATAATTGTCTTTCTCTGACTTATTTCGCTTAGCATAATACCCTCTAGTTCCATCCATGTCATTGCAAATGGCAAGATTTTGTTTCTCTTGATGACTGCATAGTATTCCATTGTATATATATACCACTCTTCTTTATCCATTCATCTGTTGATGGACATCTAGGTTCTTTCCACAGTTTGGCTATTGTGGACATTGCTGCTATAAACATTCAGGTGCACGTGCCCCTTCGGATCACTACATTTGTATCTTTAGGGTAAATACCCAGTAGCACAATTGCTAGGTCATAGGGTAGCTCTATTTTCAACTTTTGGAGGAACCTCCATACTGTTTTTCAGAGTGGTTGTACCAGCTTGCATTCCCACCAAGAGTGTTGGAGGGTTCCCCTTTCTCTGCATCCTTGCCAACACCTGTCATTTCCTGACTTGCTAATTTTAGCCAGTCTGACAGGTGTGAGGTGGTATCTCACTATGGTTTTGATTTGTATTTCTCTGACGCCAAGTGATGTTGAGCACTTTTTCATGTGTCTGTTGGCCATCTGGATGTCCTCTTTGCAGAAATGTCTGCTCATCTTCTGCCCATTTCTTGATAGGATTATTTATTCTTTGGGTGTTGAGTTTGAGAAGTTCTTTATAGATTTTGGATACTAACCCGTTATCTGATAGGTCATTTGTGAATATCTTCTCCCATTCTGTCAGTTGTCTTTTGGTTTTGTTGACTGTTTCCTTTGCTGTGCAAAAGCTTTTGATCTTGATGAAGTCCCAATAGTTCATTTTTGCCCTTGCTTCCCTTGCCTTTGGAGATGTTTCTAGGAAGAAGTTGCTGTGGCTGAGGTTGAAGAAGTTGCTGCCTGTGTTCTCCTCCAGGATTTTGATGGATTCCTGTCTCACATTGAGGTCTTTGATTCATTTTGAGTCCATTTTTGTAGCGGTGTAAGGAAATGGTCCAGTTTCATTCTTCTACATGTGGCTATCCAGTTTTCCCAACACCATTTGTTGAAGAAACTGTCTTTTTTCCATTGGACATTCTTTCCTGCTTTGTCAAAGATTAGTCGTCCATAGAGTTGGGGGTCCATTTCTGGGCTCTCTATTCTGTTCTATTGATCTATGTGTCTGTTTTTGTGCCAGTACCACACTGTCTTGATGATTACAGCTTTGTAGTAGAGCTTGAAGTCTGGAATTGTGATGCCGCCGACTTTGGTTTTCTTTTTCAACATTCTTCTGCCTATTCGTGGTCTTTTCTGGTTCCATATAAATTTTAGGATTATTTGTTCCATGTCTTTGAAATAAATTGATGGTATTTTGATAGGGATTGCATTAAATGTGTAGATTACTTTATGAAGCATAGACATTTTCACAATATTTGTGCTTCCAATCCATGAGCATGGAACATTTTTCCATTTCTTTTCATCTTCCTCAATTTCTTTTATGAGCATTTTGTAGCTTTCTGAGTATAGATTCTTTGCCTCTTTGGTTAGGTTTATTCCTAGGTATCCTATGGTTTTGAGTGCAATTGTAGATGGAATCGTCTCTTTAATTTCTCTTTCTTCTGTCTTGCTGTTGATGTATAGAAATGCAACTGATTTCTGTGCATTGATTTTATATCCTGACACTTCACTGAATTCTTGTATGAGTTCTAGCAGTCTTGGAGTGGAGTCTTTTGGGTTTTCCACATAAAGTCTCATCTCATCTGCAAAGAGTGAGAGTTTGACTTCTTCTTTGCCAATTTGGATGCCTTTTATTTCTTTTTGTTGTCTGATTGCTGAGGCTAGGATTTCTAGGACTATGTTGAACAGCAGTGGAGATAGTGGGCATCCCTGCCGTGTTCCTCATCTCAGGGGAAAAGCTCTCAGTTTTTCCCCATTGAGAATGATATTCGCTGTGGGTTTTTCATAGATGGCTCTGATGATATAGAGGAATGTACCCTCTATGCCTACACTGTGAAGAGTTTTGATCAAGAAAGGATGTTGTACTTTGTCGAATGCTTTTTCAGCATCAATTGAGAGTATCATATGGTTCTTGTTCTTTCTTTCATTAATGTATTGTATCACATTGATTGATTTGCGGATGTTGAATCAACGTTGCAGCCCAGGAATAAATCCCACTTGGTCGTGGGGAATAATCCTTATAATGTACTGTTGGATCCTATTGGCTAGTATTTTGGTGAGAATTTTTACATCCATCTTCATCAAGGATATATTGGTCTGTAATTTTCCTTTTTGATGGGGTCTTTGTCTGGTTTTGGGATCAAGATCATGATGGCCTCATAAAATGAGTTTGCAAGTTTCTATTCCATTTCTATTTTTTGGAACAATTTCAGGAGAACAGGTATTAATTTTTCTTTAAATGTTTGGTAGAATTCCCCTGGGAAGCCATCTGGCCCTAGGCTCTTGTTTTTTGGGAGATTTTTGATGACTGCTTCATTCTCCTTACTGACTATGGGTCTGTTCAGGTCTTCTATTTCTTCCTGGTTCAGTTTTGGTAGTTTGTGTGTCTCTAGGAATGCATCCATTTCTTCCAGATTGTCTAGTTTGCTAGCATATAGTTGCTCATATTATGTTCTTATAATTGTTTGTATTTCTTTGGTGTTGGTTGTGATTTCTCCTCTTTCATTCATGATTTTATTAATTTGGGTTCTTTCTCTTTTTTTTT
>CM052801.1:99817167-99883299 GCA_028533885.1 Nasua narica
GGTTCCTGCCCGAAGAGCCGCTGCTGGACTGCCTCGGATCACGGTCTAAGGTAAGCGTGAGCTGGTAGCGCCCTGCGCGGCTCCTTCTCTGCCGCCGGCTTCTCCGCCCCGATACCTGGGAGCTCTGCTGCACTCAGACACCCCCGGTCCCTCTGTGACCCCACGGGTCCTGAGACCACACTGTTCCCGCGAGGGCTAACCCCCCGGCTTAGCCTCTGGAGTGATGTCCCTCAGCGGAGCAGATGCTAAAATTTCCGATTTTGTGCTCCGCGGCTCTGCAGCTGCTGGGAGCCGGCCCCTCCCCCCACGGTCTCTCTTCCCGTCGCTTTGGATTCACTTTTCCAAACGTCCTACCCTTCGAAAAGTGGTCGATTTTCTGCTCCTGGAATTGCCGTTCATCCTCTCTTCTCTCTCCTGTTGAGTATGCTGGCTTTTGATAACTATCTAGATGAACTTCTGGGATCCGATTCTATCTCGACCTCCTACTCCTCCACCATCTTCATGCCTTTTTTCATAAAAGCAAAACTCCTCTTTGGATTTCTTTCGGTTAGTGAAAACAGGTCTGTATAATATCTATTCTTTGAAAGTTTGATGAGGCTATCATTATGGCTAATTTTTATAAATGTTTAATGTGTATTTGAAAGAATACAATACTCTAATTATTGAGTTTATAACTCTCTATATGTCCATTAGGTCAAGTTTGTTAATTGTGTTCAAATCTTTTATACATGTACTATTTTTTTGAAGGCTTGACTATCAACAATTGAGAGAGGCATGTCTACTCCTTATGAGGGTTGATTTACTATTCTCATTATGCAGTTCTATCAGTTTTGTTTTTTATATTTGTGGTTATCTTATTATGCACATATTGTTTTAAATTGCATTACTTCTTAACAAATCAAGAATTTTATTACTGTGTAGTGATCCTCTCTATCCTTAATAACACTTTGTCTTAATACCTGTTTTTCTTGAAGTTAATATGGGTGCACTATCTTTCTTTTGGTTAGTATTTTTCTGACATATCTTTTACTATCCTTTTGTTTTCGGTCTATGTCCTTATATACACTTTATGTATGTCTTTCATAAAGAGCACATAACTGGGCTTTCTTTTCCGTTATCCAACATGGAAATCTCTATATTTTCACTGTCAAGTTTAATATCTTTACATTTATTGTGTTATTGATATTTTAAACTTGTTTCCATTATCTAACTTTTACATTTCTATTTGTCCTGGTTTCCCCCCATGTTTTATTTTCTTCTTTCCCCTTCGTTTTAAATATTTTTATTCCTCTCTGTGCCTTTCTTTCTCACCTTCCGCCCACCAATTTGTAATGTATACCCTCCATTTCTATGATTTATGATTATTCTTGAACTTTTACCATCTATGTTTAATTTAAAGGCTAATATTAAATGGTATTTTGACTCTTCTCATGAATAACATAAAAACTTTAAAACATTTTAGCGCTAATCATCACCTTGTAGTGATACATATTATTGTTCAGGATTTCAATTTTGTATTTTTAATTCCATGAATGTGACACTATTATAATTATTTTATATGAATGGTATTTGTTTAGATTTACCTGTATATTTACCATTTTAATTATTCATGGTTCCTTTTTACATCTCAGATTGTCCTTCTGACGATCATTTTTCTTCTTGTTATGTTACATTTTTTATTAGTTCCTGTAAGGAAAATATTTTGTGTTAAACTTTCCCAGTTTTTATTTATCTGTAAATGTACTTATTTTATTCTCATTCTGGAAAGATGACTGCTGCATACCAGTTTTAGGTTTTTATATATTTAATCTTTACTCTATAGATGTTATTCCTTTATCTTCTGAGTTAACTAGTTGCTGTTGCAAAGTCTGCTATAATTCCAACTGCCATTATTTTGTAATTTGTCCTTTTCCCCTGGTTGTTTTCAAGATCTTATCTTTTTTTTAGGTATTCTGCAGTCATACTACCCTATGGCTATGCATCAAATCTGCTAGTTGGTACCTCATTGTATTTTTATTTTGTCAATTGTGTTAAATATTTCTAAATATTCTTTTTTGTTCTTTTTAAAAAAAGATTTTATTTATTTATTTGAGAAAGAGAGAGAGAGAGAGAGAGTGCAAGAGAGAGCACAAGCAGGGGGACGGGCAGAGGGAGAAGCAGACTCATTAGTGAGCAGGGAGCCCTAAGAGATGAGGGGCTCAATCCCAGGAGCCTGAGATCATGACCTGAGCCAAAGGCAGATGCTTAACTGATTGAGCCACCCAGATGCCCCTAAAGATTCTTTTTTATTCTGTAGTATTTTCTATTTTTTTTTTACAGTGGCCTGCTCCTGCTTTATATTTGCATATTCTCTGAAATATCACAGAGCATACCAATTAGATCTTAGAAAGTTCTTTCTTATTTGCTAGATTGACTCTGTCTCACTGGTTTGAATTCATTTCTCAGATAGATTGCACTGAGGGTTTTTGTTGCTGATATTCCTGATATATCCAGTGCTTGTCTGTTTTCTGTTCTTTTGTTTATTGGTATTGGTAGCTTGAGTTGTGTTTGATTCTACTCCCACCCACCGCTGTCTTAGGTAGCAAAGCCCTACCTTCCTTAATTTTTTTCACCATCACAAGTTGATTTTAGCAGAAAAATATCACAATTACCTCGTACAATTTCTACTCCACTCCTCAGTAATCTTCAGTGGAGAAAATGCTTAAGTAAAGGAGTGTTTCTTGTCCTTTCTGAAGCGCTATTTTAGATTTTGTCCCTTGAAACCAGAGAGAACTAGTGATACCAATCGGAATTATCTTCACTCCCCTATGACCCAGAGCTGGAGGGTTGCATTTTGTCTCCCAAAACCTCTTTCATTCCGGGACAAGTTATATTGTAGCTGGTATATGTGTTCGCTAGAGAAAAAGTTTTCTTCTCTCTTTGGGCCTATTTCTTCATTTCAGTGGGCAATTTCTGTTAAGGCACACTTTCACTGACATCTTTCCCAGAAGTTAACTCCTTTCTTAAACAAATAAGAAAGAATAAAAGGAAAAGATTGATTATTGCATTCAAAAAGTTAGAAACGATAAGAACATCAACAATAATGAAAAACTAAAGAAAATAAAGGGAAGTAATTACTAAAAGACAAAATAAATTAGTGAAGTTAATAACAGTTGAAAAATAAATTGAAGATCTAGTTCTTTGAGGAGATAAAATTAGATAAACTCTGACAAATAATATCAGTAAAAAAGAGTATCAGGGAAGTGTATATGACTCAGAATGGTGAAGAATAGCTTCAGCCAAGACATAGAGATTTCTTTTATTTATGAGGCATTATTATGGAAATTCTATGCTAAATCTTGAAAATCCGGGATGTCATGGATGGTTTCACGGGAAAATATAAGTGACCAAAATGGACTGAAAGGTAAATAGAGTTGAATGGATGAATGATACTGAAAGAAATTGAAAACGTTGAAACGTGCTGTTTCTTGAATAATGGTCCCTGGACCACCTGTATCAGAATCCTACTGAGTGCTTTTAAAGTACAGATTCCTGGGTTCCAACCCAGATCAATTAGATCAGAGTCTTCAGCGTAATTTGGGCTTGAAAGTTGAAAATGACAACCCATCAGGAAAAGAAAGAGGTGCAGATGAATATAAAAATTCCTAGATAAAATGCTGGCAAATTGACTTCTGCACAGTATGAAATAAAAGATCAAACACATCCAGCAAGTGTTATTCCAGTTACGTGTATCCAAATGAGTACTTCACATCTCCTTCAGCATGTCTAAGAGGCATCTCAAACTTACCATGCATGAAACCACTCCAATCTTCCCTCCAAAACCAACTCTTCCTGCAGTCTCCCTCATTTCAATGTATGGCAACTCCATTCTACTACCTGTGACTCCTCTACTTCTCTTGTGTCTTATAGTCCATGTGTCACTGAATCTTCTGGGTTTTTATCTTCAAAATATACCCAAATATGTCCCAAACGTACCTCCACTGCTAGCTCCAAAGTCTTCGGTCAGTTCACACTGGGTTGAGGGTCAGAGCCTCCTTGATGGTCTTCCTGCTTCTACTCTTACTCGTCTCTAGTCCATTTCCCAACACAGCAGCCAGAGCAGCATTTTTCACACATAAGTCAGATTGTCAATACTCCATTTAATAGTCTTCAAAGGCTTTCTAGCCACCCAAGTCATCTTGCTGTTCTTCAACTTGTCAAGAGCATTCCTGTCCTTTGCACGGACATTCTACATGTGCCTGTTTCTTTATTGACTCTACCACTAGAACGTGAGCTTCATGAGAGCAGAGGCTTGGCTCACTGTTATATCCCTAGAGCCTAGGATAATGCTTAGCACATCAGATGCTTAATGAATATTTTCTGACTGAATGAATATGTGAATGTAAGGTGAGTCAATACTAGGAAATTCGTTGTTTTAATTAATCACATCAGCCAGTAGTTCGAAGGTGATCAAACACATGATAAGTTCAATAGGTGCCATAGACATTTGATAAAATTCAATAGATAA
This sequence comes from Nasua narica, assembly GCA_028533885.1. Classification (NCBI taxonomy): domain Eukaryota; kingdom Metazoa; phylum Chordata; class Mammalia; order Carnivora; family Procyonidae; genus Nasua; species Nasua narica. The sequence continues at coordinate 99,821,675 of CM052801.1, forward strand.
TTCTAGTAAAAGATTTTATAAACTTCCTGGTTCTAAGAACTAAATTCCAAATGAGTAGCCTAAATTATAGGTAACTGTGAACCCTTAGAGACATTCCCATTAAACTCAAGACAGAGCAGGAAGTCCTTTCTCCTGAGAGTATGTAATGCCAGTTTATTTTTTCTTCTTTTACTAGAACTTCCTAGGCACTAGATACTGTGATAAATTCCTCACACATACCTTATAATTAATCCTCACGCCAATCCTATGAAGGCTGCAGTAGCCTTTATTTATGGCCAATGAAAGGGGGCTCCAAAGGTAACCCCTGTCCCAAAGTCACTCAGCAAGTCCAGAAGGCAGCGAGGATGCAAAGCCAGGGCCGGTGGATGGCGGGGGGGGGGGGGGGATCTGGATCCTGAGAATGATAACGAGCATCAGAATGATGAACTCCAAATGGCTCACAGACGTGAAAAATAGTTCCTCCTCACTAATAAACAGAGAAGTGCAAACGAAAGCAATCATGCCTATCAAATGGTCAAGTATTTGTAAAAGGGTAGAACAACCAGTGTTGGTGAGGGTACAAGATGATAGGGAAGAAAATTGGTTCAGTCTTTCTGGAAGGCAATTGTCAGCGCATAGCTTAAGCCGTGTGACTTCATTTGCTTTGACCCCAAAATTCTGCTTCTAGTAATTTATCCTCAGGGAATAATTCAGGATGTGGGCAAAGATTGAATTACAAGGATATTCGGTGCAGAGTAATCTTACAAAATGGCTTGTGCAGCATGAGTTCCATTTTTTATCTATTTATCATCTACCTATGTATGGAAAGAGAGAGGAGAGGGAGAGGGAGAGAGGGAAGGAGAGAGAGAGAGAAAAGGAATATATCAAAATAGTAACTGGGGTTTTCTTAGAACAATTGAATTACAAGCAATATATTGTTTCCTTCTGAACACTTTGCTCTATTTTCTGAAGGTTTATAATGATCATGTATTATTAATTACCCTTATAATGAGAGAACCCAATAAAATTTTTTTCATTTTGGAAATAAGTTGGGTGTTTTCTTCTCTCTTACCTGGCATTTGAGGTGGGATTACCTGTGTTTGTTCAGTCAACAGTTAGGCCCTGTGCTAAGGATGGGAATATAGCGATGAATGACAGACTCTGAGCCTCTGCTGTCAAGGAGTGGACATTCTAGTGTGATGAGACATTAAATAAACACCCAGATACATAAGAACTCTGTCTGCAGGGGATGTGTGTTATTAAGAATAATCAAGGTGGAGCAAGGGATAAAGGGTGCTGTTTTAGATTCAAGGGTCAAGGAAAGCCTCTAAGGAGGGGCCATTTGTGGAAGAGGTTGGGAAGCTAGCCCTTTGTATATCTAGGGGTAGAATGTTTTAGGCAGAGGGGAAAGCAAATGCAAAGGCCCTGAGGCAGGAGTGGGCTTAAAATGTTCAAGGTACAGCAAGGAAGCTGGTGTTAGCAAAACAGAGGAGTGAAGGGGAGTGGAAGGTGACTTCGGAGAGGGTATGGACGCTGGATCAGGTAAGGTTTTGTCGGCTAAGGGAGGGATACGCCTCTAGTAGCCTTTGCAGGAAGGGAGCTGCTCCTGCCCGTCCTGAGTGGGCGTAACCCACAGTCCAAACCAGGCCACTGCTTGCTGCCAAAGCCCTCTCTCTCTCTCTTTTTTTTTTTTTTTTAAAGATTTTATTTATTTGACAGAGGGAGAGAGAGATCATAAGCAGGCAGAGAGGCAGGCAGAGGGAGAGGGGGAAGCAGGCTCCCTGGTGAGCAGAGAGCCCGATGCAGGGCTTGATCCCAGGACCCTGAAATCATGACCTGAGCCGAAAGCAGAGGCTTTAACCCACTGAGCCACCCAGGTGCCCCTATCTTGTTTTGGTTTTTTTTTTTTAGTAATATAATTAAGTAATGTAGTGTATATGTATTTTTCCTGTTAGAGAATCTTAAATTATCAGGGAGGAAACAGAGACAGGAGGAAGCCATCAGCCAAATGCTTTCTAGACTTTTCTTTTTTTTTTAAAAAAAAGATTTTATTTATTTGACAGAGAGAGAGAGATATCACAAGTCGGCAGAGAGGCAGGCAGAGAGAGAGGGGGGAAGCAGGCTCCCTGCTGAGCAGAGAGCCCGATGCAGGGCTTGATCCCAGGACCCTGAAATCATGACCTGAGCTGAAGGCAGAGGCTTTAACCCACTGAGCCACCCAAGTGCCCCTCCATAGCCCTCTCTTGCCCTAGTCCCTTTTTGGGACACCAGACAAGATGTTAGTGCTTTCAAGAGCTGAAGCTTCCAGAAGAGAATGTCAGTGTCACATAGCAACAGAGACACTTACTTTTTTTTTTTTTTTTGAGATTTTATTTATTTATTTGACAGAGATACAGTGAGAGAAGGAACACAAATGGGGGGAGTGGAAGAGGGAGAAGCAAACTCCCCACGGAGCAGGGAGCCCAATGCAGGGCTCCCTCCCAGGACACTGAGATCATGACCTGAGCCAAAGGAAGACGCTTAACCCACTGAGCCACCCAAGTGCCCACGTTTTTGTTTTTGCTTGTGCTTCTTCACCCCTCTAAAATGTATCTGGGTTACCTGTGTTACATATAGAAGTTATCTTTAAAAAACGATGAGAGACCCTATAGTCACATGGAAATATTAATGATGCAATTTTGGCCTGAAAGGGAGAAACATAATGCTCCACTAGAATAGGGCATTATGAGTATTTTTTCTTTAATTTCAGAATTGTCTTAATATTGTTGTATGGCTTTTCTAGTGACAAGAGAAGAACCGACAACATGCTCCTGATTCTTTAGACTGCTTACAGGATGTGTCTCAGGTGCCACTTGGGCTTGGTAAAGCAGGAGTCCCCAGACCTCATTTTCCTTCCACACTCTGTTAAGGGATGGGTGGCTTAGGAGTGAAGATCAAGAAACTGCCCCTCTCTCTCGCTTCTGCATCCAGAGTAGTTTCTAGTGAGTGATCGTTGCTCCAGCAAAACACCCAGGCAATTCAGATGCATTCCTCCAGCCCACTCCAGCAGAGGCTGGGAGACCAGTTAGCGATCTTTGGATGGGAACTAGTCTAGCAGCAGTCAGGATGCTGTGCGGGGAACAAGACGGCTTTTCATCCGTGCCGGTCATACCTAGACCCAAGCACTTTGTGCTAGGATGTCACCCTTGCTAGCTAAGGACACCACTCAAACCCCTTAGCAAGGTTTGCAGCATTTCTGATGGCTCCAAATCTGACAAATTTGGGTTATAATTGTACAAATAATGTAAGAGAGGTAGGGCAGAGTTTGTTATTTTTCCCATTTTACTGCAGAGGAAACAGAAGCCAAGAGAAGCAGTAATCTAACTGAGGCTCCCATGGGATATTAGTCGAGGAGCCAGGACTCAAGAGATAGGTTTTCTAATCTACCTGCCCTTCTGCCCTGCCTTTTAGCCATGACCCTCCCAAGCCTTGTCCTGTAACCCTTGACTTCCAGGTCCTTACCTGAAATGAGTGTCAGAGCCTTAATTGACACATCCCAGCTAGGGTCTGTGATGGTGTTTCCTGGTTTTATAGTTGTTGTTGTTTTTTTCTAGTTTTTCTAGTTCCAAGTTTTATAGACTTGAAGATGGTGAAGCTCCTAGTTCGACTCCAATTAAAAGTTACTTCATTAAAAATTCTGTAACCATTTTCCTCTTTAAAACCAGAATAGTTTGACAGTGTCTCACTGAGTATTAAGTGAGCAGCTGTGGGGCTTAGTGTAGATATAATGAATATCAGTTTATAATTCAGCTACATACTGCTATCCCCCGTGGTCATTTTGGCTCATTATACAGTTGTAAATTGATTTTATTCTTATGTAAATAAAACATGGTTTATTTTATATTTGTAAAGGGCGATTGCTTTAAGGCATAAGCATAAGGCATACCTGGTATTTAAATACAAGTTGGTGAGGAAGATGAAAATGAAAATAATTTTGCAAATTTACCTCAGGATGGTTTTCACCAGATATGTAAATTATATTCATCTCACCAAAACCCCTATAAAACATGCCAAGAAGTTTCTGTTACTTCAAAAATAATATTAAGAAGATAGAATGTAGTGACATTTATAGCCAACTTGGCTTTTCATTTATTTGGAATAAAGACTGGCAAATTATTTTTGGAGAAAAGTCCTTACGACTAGCAGCCTTAAATGTCATTTCTTAGCTAATCATTTGGACACAGATCTGTAAATTTAAAAATAATAATTACATGAATTTTAAAGTTCAAATAGAATAATCCCAACATTAGGTCATAAAAGCAGGGTTTGCATGTCTTAGAACCTATAATATCGATTGAATGTAATCTACACGTTAACATACATTTGATCTTCAAGCTAATCGAGCTCAATGTTATTGAGAAGGTATCTGTTAACAATGCTTTGTGCTTCGTAACTCATATAAATTAAAATGAAGAGCAGATGCCACTTTTTAAGATGGGAAAAGTCTAAATCTGTCTGTTATGATTGTTATTATATTATTAGTATCATTATTATGAAAGGAGATTGTAAGCCGGAGAAGTTTGAGACGTGCCAGCCTGGAAGTTTCTCCAAGTGTTTCCCCACCCCCAGAGCAGTGCGGAGGCAATAGTGCTGCTTAAGGCGACACCATCCTGGGGTGCATCAGCGTATGTATGTATGTATGTATGTATGTATGTATGTGTGTGTGTAGGTGATCATTTGTGAGTGTAGGTGTAAATGTATGTATGTGTGATTGTGCAAGTGAGCATGTATGTGTGTGCAAAATAGCCTCAGCCCTGAGGAAGAGAATCTGGGTTTTCATGACTGCGGAATGAGAAAATTCTAAAGTACACAAACCTATTAAGCCAAATGAAGTAGATTCCTGGTATCTTTCATGTCATCTCTTTCTCTTCTCATTTGATGGTTAGTCATGTAGCAGAAGGAGGCTGTGTGACTTTGGTAGTGGTGGATGCTGTGTGTGTGTCCAAGGGGGGGGCTAATGAGGAGCACTCCCCAGGGTGGACCAAGCCGCCAGGCCACGTTCGGCCAACCGGGTGCCCTGGGGGAAGAGGGCAGCGGTGGGTGGCAGCGTCCGGAGAGCCCAGCCTCCAGTGCAGAGTGGAAATCTCCCAAGCTCTCTCCCTCCCCCCCTTCCTCCCTCCCCCGTTCCCCCAGGACACACACACCAAAGTGGGCTCAAGCCTTCATCTTTAATAAGCTCAGAAGACAGTAAATCATGGTAATGAGAAACACAATGAGCACATCTGCTCCTGATGAAGCATTGCACGCGGGTGATCAATTGGTCTAGAAACTGTTCTTCGGACATTACTCAGGATGAAGTTGCCCTGGCAGACTGCAGCTTCCCATACGTAATTGGACGACGTGTCACACCAGCCGCAAGTCCCTCTAGTGGGACCATCACCGTGTTTTCAGTCCAGGCCGTCCTGACTAAGGAATTTGGGGCTGTTTCCAAAATGCTTTTCTTTCTTTCTTTCTTTCTTTCTTTCTTTCTTTCTTTCTTTCTTTCTTTCTTTCTTTCTTTCTTTCTTTCTTTCTTTCTTTCTTTCTTTTTCTTTCTTTCGTTCTCTCTTTCTTTCTCTCTTTCTTTCTCTCTTTCTCTCTCTCTTTCTCTCTCTCTGTCTTTTTCTTTCTTTCTCTCTCTCTTTTCTTTTTCTCTCTCTCTTTTCTCTTTCTTTCTTTCTTTCTTTTTTTCACCTCAGAGGCCCTTTTCACAGAAAAAAACAATTTGAGCAAGGGTGGTAAAATTCCAGGAGCATCTGGCTACAAGACATGCTTTTGACCCTGAACTGTTTTTGGAGTCCCCACCATCCGCATTTATTCGTGACAAGGGTGAGAGGTAGCTTGTGATAAAGAGCATTTGTGGGGCTGCTTGTGAGCCTCTTGAGGGTATGCTTCTCTCATCCAGCTCCGGTATTCTCATGTCATATCTAGAGCCACAGGGTAAGGGTCTCAGAGTTACATAAGCCCTTAGGGCTTCCAAGGACGGCTCACATCAGTACATGCCTGTTCATTCGTTCGTTCGTTCAACACTGGTTTAGACACTTGGGATACATCAGTGAAGTGAATGCACAAAGATCCCAGGCCTCCTGGTTTACAGGATAGCAGGTAGAGACAGTCACACAGTAGGTATCGTAAAAAGGAAGCAATATAGCATGTTAGCAGGTGTCATGGGCAAATTGGGGCGGTCACAAGTATGAAGTAGAGTAGTCAGGGATGGCTTTGATGACAAAGTGACATTTGAGCAGACTTGAAGGATGAAGATGATCTCAAGGAAAGAGCCTTCCAGCAGAGGAGATGGCTAGAGCAAAGGTCCTGGGGTGGGAGAGCGCCGGGCCTGTTTGTGGAACAGCTAAGAGGCATGCGTGGCCGATTCAAAGAGCGAGGGAGAGGGGAGGAGGTGAGGAGGTGAGAGCGGAGGGCAGGGCCAGAAGACAGATAAGGCCCTTGTAGACCATGGTGAGGACCTGGGTTCTTCATGCAAGATGGCAGCGGGTGTGCGGGGTTTGGAGCCGAGGAGGGATGGGAGGTGGCTTGTGCCTCGACAGGATTGCTCTGGCCGCTGTGCTGGAGACAGACTGTAAGGCAGCAGGAGTGCAGACAGGCTACTGTAATCGTTCTGGGTGAGACATGATGGCGGCTTGTCCCATCCGCTGGAGAAACCTGCCAGTAGGATCATGGCACGAAGTGAACAAGGTATTTTTAAAAACAATTTATCTATCTATCTATCTATCTATCTATCTATCTATCTATCGAGAGAGCACAAACAGGGGGAGCAGCAGACAGAAGGAGAAGCAGGCTCCCCGCTGAGCAAAGAGCCTGATGCAGGACTACTCGATCCCAGGGCCCTGGAACCATGACCTGAGCCGAAGGCAGACGCTTTACCCACTGAGCCACCCAGGCGCCCTGAGGTTTTAAAAGCTGAAAGGGGACAGTTTTTTGGCCGGTTGCAGTTCATTTTTGCTTTGAACTCCCTTGAGCCACCTATGTCCCATTCTGATAGAGAGGGGATGGAATGCACTAGGCCTTCAGGTTTTTCTCAGAAGAGCAGACTCCCAAGACCCCCCAAGGGGAGGCTGCTACTCCAGGACTGGGAGCATGAACGTGAGAATCCCTGAATCTCTTCAGGGGTGTGGGGGATTCTGGGTCTGGGGACCTCAGTATACTTGGTGGGGGATCTGATTTCAGATGTGGCAAATAAGTAGGAAAGCTGACCGCTCTTTAAAGAGCCCTGCTGCTGATAGCAGTGTCCGGAAGACTTCAGGACACAGAGGGAGAAAGGAGAAGTCACTTCCATCTCCCTCATCAAATAGCTCCACTGGTCTTTCCTGGTGTGCCCTGAGCAGAAGTCTGGAAAGACCTTGCCGCTCTCCTCCTCTGCTCCCAGGCTGTTGGCTGTGCCATGAAGGTGCTTAGGGAAGGGAGCTGTAGGTACACCTGGGCAGGAGCCTTTCTGGGGCGGAGGAGAGGCAGTATACTCTGGGAGCCTGGTATGGGAGTGACGGCAAGACGCTAGCGAGAGGGCTAGAGGAGGATTTTTGCCATGGGGGCCTTGAGTCCAATGTAGAGTCCCAGGGGCATCCAGAATTTTACAAAACGTCCCCAACCGGTCGGTGTTCAGGAGGCCGGGTCCTAGGTGTACCAACGTGGAACCTGAACAAGGCCCTGTCCCCTCCGGATGCCATCCCCGAAGTAGACGGTGGGCCCAGGTGACCTCCTAAGTCTTCCAGCTCAGACCCGAGGGACTGCGGCTTAGCCAGAGACCGGCCTCTGCCGCCGCGCTGAGCCAGCTCCGCAGAGGGCGACAAGCGCCCACGCTGGAGAGCGCGCTCTGAGTCAGGGCTTTAATAATTCACGCTGCGGCTCGCTGGGAATACAAATGTAGCGGCGGAAGTGGCGGGAGCGCTGGGAGCGGGGACTGCAGCCACATGGGACTACCCTAGACGCGCGCGCCACCCTGCGGCCGGCCGGGCAACTGCAGGCTGCGCTTCGGCTTGCGGCTTGCAGGGTTTTTTGGGTGGGGGTGGGAGTGGGGGGGGTGGGGGCGGGGGCGGGGGGGGGGGCGGCGGTGCAGAGCCAGCCTCGGAGAACGCAGCTGCTTTCGCAGCTCATCTCCCCTGGTCCCAACTGCTTGCTTGTCCCCACATTCCCTTCCTGGCCAGCTCTTGAGGATCCTTCTATACGTAGTCACGGACCACTTTCCCTTTCCGAGTCTCAGCTTTGGCGACTGCACATGGAGACAAAAGCGTCCACCTCACAAGGTTGTTGTGGATGTCACCCTTAGAAGGAGCAGGCCAGGCCCCTGCCATGGGCCCAGTGTCTCAGGGGTCCCCCAGCAGGTTCTGGGAACCCCAAGCCCAGACTGTGACCTGGGGACCTGCGTGGGTCCCGGTTTTGCTCCTTTACAGTCCCTTGGATCCTCTGTCCCCACCCATGGGATGGATCAGGTGTCCTGAGAAGCTTCAGGACTTCTGCCCACGGGAGTCAGGCCTCGGTTATGCGGACGGGGACCAGGGTCGGTCTGGAAAACAGATCACTCCCATTGGGCAGCGAGATAGTTCTTTCTCAGGAGGAAGTAAGTTTGGGCGCCAGATTGGTGCTGACGTGCTGAAGGTAGTGACGCGAATTGTTTGCATAGACAGGAGCCCAGTCCACCCCCACGGTGCCCTATGGCAAACAAGAATGTGAGGAACTACTGCCCACGCTGTTTGTTAACAAGGAGACCTTAAAGACTTGAATTCCCTCCTTCCACAAACCTTGAATGCCTCTTCTGTGCCAGACGTGTTGCCGGGTGCTGAGGTTGTGATCAATACTCAAAGGGGCTCTCATCTTCTGGGACCTCTTCCCAGCTCTGACCTGTCGCTTTTCCTTGAGTTCTGAAAGGCTGGCTGGCACAGGCTTCCAGGAATACCCCCCTCTCCCCACTTTCCTATGACCTCTCTGTCCACTCCAACTGTGTGCAAAATTCTTAGTCTGCCCCTCAGGGCTCCATTCTGGGCTCCTGGCCTTTTCTCTGCCCACATACCCTCCCTACCCAGCTCATCCATACTGAGAACTTGAATTACCTCTAGCCCTGACCTTTCCCATGAACTCCAGAATCATATACTCCACTGCAAGGTGGCCATTTCCATTTGGGCATCACACAACCAAAACCCACTCACCATGTCCAAGTCTGACTTCACGATCTTGGCCATCCTCGATGAGGTCCATAGCCCTCAGGACATAGTACAAACTCTTACCATGACCTACAAGGCCACTCATGACCCTAGTCCTGCCCCTTGCCTCTCTCCTGAGGCTCCTATCCTCACTCCAGCTGCTCAAGTCTTCTCATGGGCCACACACTCTCTGTCCGTGCTATTCCCTCTACACCTGTCACTAGTTCATCAGCCACTTCTGGTCCACTGTCTTCCCAATTTATCTTGGCCCCATGATGCATCATTACAATTCCTGTCTTTTAATACCTTCAGTACTACCCCCTTCACCCTCCCTGCCTACCCTCCCACGTCCTGCTGCTGCATCTACCTTGAGGACGCTAAATAGCCATTCACCCTCTCCTGGAATAGAACCCCTCTAAGAAAGGCTACTGACATTTTGAGTGGAATAATTCTCCATTGGAAGAAAGGGAGAGCATGAGTTTGATTTTGAGCACGTTGAGTGCAGAGGGCCTTTAAGATGTCCTCAAGAGGAGATAATCTTCATCTAACAGTGTGTTTATGGACTTGGAGCTCATGGGAGAAGTCTGAGTTGGGAACGTAGGCTTAGAAGCCATCTGTGCACATGGATCCCAGAAGCCATGGGGGTGGCTGTGATTGGGAAAGCTTGGGGTGCAGGGTGGGAAGAAGAGATGGTCCAGGACTGAAACATGAGGAAATCCTTGTTTACAGATTGAGGAAAAGAAAAAACCCGCAGAAGAGCAGTTGGAGCGGTAGAAGGAAAACCACGAAGGAGGGTGTATAAGTCAAGTAAGAGAAGGATGAAAAGTGGCCAAGGGATTTCGTGACAAGGAAGGCGCTGGTAACCTTAACAGGATTTTTTTTTTTTTTTTGACACAATAGAGAAAGAAATCAGATTGGAGTGAGTTGAGGAGTAAGTGAGACCCCAGTGAATCCTGTTTTCTCTTGCTACATGGTCTTCGCACATATTGTTACCTTTCTTGGAAATACTTTCTCTCTCCTCTTTGTCTAGTTAATTTCTAGCACAGCATCTCAGCTCAATCATTACTTTCTAAGAGAAGCCTTCCATGACCTCCCTGTCTCAGATAAATTCTGCCATCTTACTCTTTCCTTATACCACACATTTATCTCTCATTCAGATTCTGCTCTCACCATTATTATTTCCTTCCTTCTACTCTTTTTGGGTTTTGTTTGTTCATCTTTTTCTAGCTTCTTTAAGGTTAGGTTGTCCTAACCTTAAAGATTTGGTTGTCCTAACCTTAAAGATAACCTTAAAGAAAAATCATTCAAGATTTTTCTTGCCTCTTGAGGTAGGTATATATTGCTATAAACTTCCCTCTTAGAGCAGCATTTGCCACATCCCAAAGATTTTGGACCATTGTGTTCTTATTTTCATTTGTTTCTACGTATTTTTTAATTTCCTGTTTGATTTCTTGGTTCACCCATTCATTTTTTAGTGGCATGGTATTTAACCTCCAATTGTCTGTGGTCTTTCCAGATTTTTTTCTTGTGGATGATTTCTGGTTTCATAGCATTGTGCCCTAGGCCTGAGAACAGCACTAGGGAATGAGAATGTTCACCTATGTCTCACCCTTAGGTGAGAACCAAATCTCAGCATGAGGAGGTTGAAAGAACTTCCAGTTGAGAGAGCCAAGCTGAACAGTGTGATTTTATAGACTAGGAGTGTCTGAAGAGTACAATGGTGAATGCTTAGCAACTAACAAATTGTGTGACTTTGGGGAAATTTTTTGCCTTTCTGCCTCAGTTTCTCTATCTGTTCAAAGAAATTATGATAGTACTACCTTATAGGGCTGTTGAGGAAATTAAATGAGGTAATACAGTTAATATTGCAAAGAATAGTACTCTCTTAAGGCAGTGCTTGACAATGCATGCTTACTAAAGAGTTTCTAAAAAATTTCATTTGGCCCTTCTCAAAATTCTGAGGGGTCAGTAGGGTAGGGACTATTATCCCCAGATGAAGAATGTGATACCTGAAAAGATTAAGGAGGTTACCAAACACCCAGGATCAGAGTTGGGACAAGTCCCCAGTTTCCTGACTTGCTGGTCAGCACATTTTTCTACCACAGCCCACTGCATTAAGGGCTACCGAGAAGTGGTGAGAGGACAGGCTAGCTGATAAGCAGTATTTCATTGACCAGGAAATTCTCCTTCTCATCAAATCACACCTTGGCAGAGCCCTCAGTTATAGCAACCCTGCCTAACAGCCACCCAGACTATTTACCACCAGCCCCTTTTCACTGTCACCTATACCAGGTCCCTTCCCTGCTTGATCCTGAGAGTTAGCTGGTGAAGATTTAATCTGCCCTCAGTCTGACCCAGTACATCCCACTGAGTTCCTGCTGAGCAGAATGTTCAGACAAACTATAGATCTGATTAGCCCGGGCGCCTCCTGCTCTGGTCGGCCCCCTGCAGCGCTAATAGAAGGGGAGGGAGATTAAATTAGCAATGATGCTGAGATGGGGGAGCTGTGAAATGCGTTTACAAATGGATTTTTAATATAAAAAATAAGGGCAATTGGCACTGGCAATTAGGATGTAATGAAGGCCCTTGTAGCTAGAGCTGCTGATAAGAGGGTAATAAATTGAAGAATGAGAAACTCCCAAACCAACAGACTCTGAGAGCAAATATCTAGAGATATTCCTATAACTAATAACTGTGGGCTTTTCCTTGCCATTGGTTTCAGTGACCAAAGTGGGGATCAGACAAGCCTAAAGCAGAACTCTTCCGAACATCTTGAGGGGGCAGGTCCCATGAGCCTCAGGTTTCACCACATGAGGACTTCTCATCAATGCTATCATCTGCACAGAGCAGACTGGAATACAGAAGGTAGCAGAGTCTCTTGGACCAATGCAGTGTCTTTGGTAACATTTGAATTAAAATATGGAACATACATTTAAAAAATTTCAAATCTACCAATAAGCTATGATAATTAGTGAGCGAAGTTATTTATTTTTACCAGCAATGAACACATGAAAAAACAATTTAATGATGTCATTTACAACAGCAACAACAAAAATCAATTACACAGGATTAATATAACAAAAGATGTGCAAAATCTCTACACTGAATACTACAGAACATTGCTGATAAATTACAGAAGATCTAGAGAAATGGATATATATATCATGTTCATGGATTGGAAGGATCAATATTATTAAGATGTTAATTCTCCCCAAATTGATCTACAGACCCAGTGTGATTCCAATAAAAAAATCACAGAGGATGTGTGTGTGTGTGTGTGTGTGTGAACTGAAAATTTTATTGTGAAATTTATATGGAAATGCAAAGGACTGAGAATAACTAAGATAATCCTGAAGAAGAACAAAGCCAAGGTCACTTATACCACTATAAATCAAGATTTGTAAAGCCACAGTAATTATGTCAGTGTATTATTGGCACATGGATAGGAAAAACAGCTGAGCAATGGGATAGAATAGAGTCCAGAAACTGATCCAACTTATGTCAATTGATTAATGTCAAAGATGATACTGCAGTTCAGTGGAGAAAGGATGGCCTTTTTGGTAAATGGTGCTAGCCATCTGGATATCCGTGTGGGGAAAAATGTATTTGGATCCCACCTCACACTATACACAAAAATTGATTCTAGATTTATTAATATCCAAATGTGAAAGGCAAACCAATACATCTTATAGAAAGTAAAATACAAAAAACATCTTCATGACTTTGGAGTATGTGAAGATTTCTTAACTAGGACATAAAAGGCACTAACTACAATGGGAAAAAATCGATAAAATGGACTACATTAAAACTAAGAATTTTTGTTAATTAAAAGACATAATAAAGAGAAAGCGCAAGTAAAAATGCATGCCCCAGAATAAGAGATATTTGTAATACACAGACATGACAAAGGAGTCATGTCGAGAGAAATATAATGAAAGCCTACAAATAAAAACAACCCAACAGAAAACTGAGTAGAATATTTAGAGAGACAGTTCACAAAGATGTCAAAATGGCCAATGAATATATGAAATGGGCTCATCTTGACTGCTCATCAGAAAAATGCAAATTAAAACATCAGTGTGATATCTCCACATACCCACCAGAATGACTAAAATAAAAAAGATTGACAATGCCAGGTTTGGGTGAGTATCTAGAGTAACAGGCACACTGATACACTGGTGGGAGTTTGACTGACTCAGTTGCGGTTACTATCTTGTCCTTTCCTAGAAAGAGAATGCCACACTCACAATGATTGCACCCCCTGCTTCCCAATCACTGAATGTGCGCGAATATTCTGCAGTTGTTCACAGATGATCACCCCATTACCGGAAGGCTGCCTTTTACTGACAGCACTCAGCAACACTACAACTGCATCTGAAGAACACCACGTCATCCAGGACAGCTTTTGGGGTGCCAAGCTTGGCATCATCATCCCAGGACCCTCAAGCCTTGCATACCAGATGAGACATTCAAGTGAGAGACTGGGCAAATTGGTCTCACCACGCCACACAGCTGCTTCTACCGGCCTTGCGGAAGACTCAGCGATGAGTTTTTGAGCTCATTTCAAATGGGAGATGTTGCTCCCTCCCCCCACTTATTCTATCCTTCTGCGTTGACTCTGTTTTCTATACCTTACTCCATTCTTCCCATGGACTCGGTTTCTACTGCTATGTTGCTCCTCGTGAGCCCAGCTTGCTTAGAACTGGCCCTTACACTATGGGCTTATGGGCAGCCCCCATGAGCAGAGGAGGAGAGCAAGACTTCCTAGGTAGAAGGTCCTGGTGCAAGAAAGAGTGTCCAGCACTGCCCAGGTCATGGAAGCCAGTTGGCTACTGTGGAGCTAGCACCAAGGGGGTAACAGGCCCTGTTACTCTCACATTGTTCAGGACCCTTACCCTTAACCTCCAGCACTTCAACCCTCAGATGACTCTATTCCCCAACTTCTTCCCAATCTACCCATCTTCTGACTGTATAACCCCATGCTAGGACCACTTGCAACCTTGCATTCTTCTCAGACTTAAAGCTAGGCTCTACTTCTTGAGCTTTGCCTATGTTTTGAACCTATTTGTTAATGAAATCACCAAAGGAGAAAAAATCAAATAATAAGAGGAGGGGGCTGGATCCTAAGAAACATTAACATGTTCCCACGGGGAGAGGAAAGCCTGCAAAGGAGAGTCAGAAGGAGTAACCAGAGAAGTAAGAGGCAAATTAAGAGCATGTGGTGGCCATGTAAGCTAAGGAAAGAGAGTGTTTTGAGCAGAAAGTCGTCAGCTTTGCCAGATGCTGCTGAGAGCGAGGAGGATGAGGGCTGAGATGTGTCCGCCGAATTTGGCAAAGCGGAGGTCACTGGTGGCCTTTGACAAGAGTGATTCTGGTGGAGCAATGAGTCTGTCAGCCCGATTGCTGAGATCTGTGGGGTGAAAGGGAAGAGCAGAAGTGGGGACAAGGAGCATAGGCTGTTATTTGGAGTTTTGCTGGAAAGGGGAACAGAACAAAGGAGTGGTTGCTGGAGGGGCATGTGGCATCAAGGGAAGGGTCTTTTGGTGAGGATATGAGCAATAAGGTTGTCTTTGCTAATGTGAAGAGGCCAGTGACCATAACTAATTATGTGGTGGACTTTACTCAGAAGACCATTCATGCGTTACCTCATTTGAGCCTCAACACAATCTTGTGAGGCTGGGAGATGCTATATTTACCCCAAGTTTACAGCTGAGGAAATGGAGGCTCAGACTTTCCTAGATTTCCCAGCTAGCAAGTTGCAGAACTGATTCTGATGACAGACGACACTGGAGACTGTGCTCCTAGTTCACCTATGACACTGCCTCCCAGAGAAGAGGGAGAGGGTGGGAATTCATGGAAGGAAATGGAAAAGTGGAAGCCAAAGGACCCAGAGCCCCTGGCTTGGGGAGGGCCAACCTGGGACAGAGAAGGGGGGAACCTCTCTCCAAGTTCATGGGACTGTTCCCATTTGGGGCTTTTTTTTTTTTTTTTTTTTTTGAGAAACTTGGGAAATTTCCTTATTTGCTCAGCGTGAGGAAAAGGGATGTAGAATGGGAGCTTATAAAGACAGTGAAACTCCAGAAAAATTGACATGGAACATTGGAAAACTGTGCCAGGGCGGAGAAGTAAGACGGCTGTGATCCAGGTGGCCAGGACAACCCAGCTCAGAGAAAATTGTCACCTTGCTGTGTTCCTAACTTTCAGGCTGTGTGATCCTTTCCCCAGCAGAGGGCAGCACTTGGGGACAAGCACGTCGGAGGTTGACTCAATTCAGGGTTGAGGTTTGGTAGGGTGAGTGCAGTGGGGACCAAGGGGCCAAGTGCTTGAGGATTATTAATGAGACAGTGGACCATGAGTTCAAGGGTGGCTAGGGGAGGAAGAGGAGGAACCAGAAGCTTCACGTCAATAGTAGTAACAGTAATATTAGCATAATGATGATGGTGATGATTTAATTCTCATAATAGCCCTAGAGAAGGGTACCGTTATTTGCTCCATTTTATAGTTCAGGAAGAACCACAAAATCGAATGAACTTGACTTCCCAAATAACTATGTGGAAGGCTCTCGAAAAACCAGGAACACTCATGTTGCACTCTTAAAATGAATTAAGCCACTGAACTACTGACGTTTGTTTGTTTTGGTACCTAATATACATTACTATAGATTAAATGTTTGCGTCCCCCCCCCAATTCATATGTTGAATTAGGAGGTGGAGACTTTAGGAGGTGATTAGGCCATAAGGATGGAGCTCCCATGAATGGGATTAGTGCCCTTATGGAAGGGGCCCCAGAGAGCTCCCTTACCTTGCCACCACGTGAGGACACAGCGGAACAGCAGCGTCTGTGGATCAGGAAGCAGGCTCTTTCCAAATGCCAAATCTACCGGCACTTTGATCTTAGAATTCTCAGCTTCCAGAACTGTGAGAAATACATTTCTGCTATTTATAAGTCGCCCAGTGTATGATATTCTGTCATAGCGACCCAATCAAACTCAATCCTACATTAATGAGAACACTCTCTTCAGTTAGTTCGGGGTGTGGGGTGGAGGGCAGAGCTGACAGAACAGCTGTGGCAGGAAGGGTCTGCCTCGGTGCTTGGACGTGGAGCATAGAACCATGGCTGCTGGCTCCCGAGATCCTCAATGCCCCAGGTCCCTGGTGCCTGTTGGTACCCGCTCTGCTTTGGTTTGAAATGTGAAGAGGATCCTTGGCGTCTTCCTTGGGGAGGATACCGCAGTCTTTCCAAGTATTGGCTGGCCCCTAGGGAAGGGGTATTCAGGCTTCAGGGAAGCCATTGTTGGTGTGGAACACTGTTGTGGGTGAAGGAGGGAAGGAGCCATTTCAGACCAGTTTGGGTGGTGAGATAGATGGGTAGGCCCGTTGTGTCACCTAGGAGTTATGGTGGTACAGGCGGTGGTGGCGGCAGTGTTGTGGATTCCATTGTGTGAACACGCACACATATGCACACACACACACACACACACACACACACACACACTCCTTGCAATGACCCTGTGAGATATGTACTGTTATCACCCCTGTTTTATTGAAGAGGAAACTGAGGCACGGAAGTATTTTGCTCAGCACCACACAGCTAATCAGGGCTGGACACCTGACACATCTACTGACTGGTTAGTTTGAGAGAGACTATTTTCTGTACGGTATAGACCCATGCTTATGGTGGTACTGGATATTCAGTCCAGGTCTATCTAACTCTACTGCCTTTGGTCTGGTTAGGAACTGGGGGGTAACAGGTGGCAGACGCCTGCATGTGAATGTGAATGCCTGTGAGGAGGACCTTCGGGAACGGGGGTTCGATTCAAGGGCGGGGATTGGAGGTTGAGTGGGAGGCTTCCCCTGGAAACAGAATACTTCTCTGCCGGAAAGAAGGGTAGGAGTTTGAACGCATAGAGGCTTAGTGCCCAGAATGGAGTATGGGATCATGGCAAGGACATCTGCCCATCCCAGCTGGTGTTGTGACCTCAGAAAGGCGGTGTGTCTATGGCGAAGTCAGTGGTATCGTTCTGGGGTCTGGGGGCTTGGGACTAGGTAGTGGAGTCCTTGAAGTTCTTCAGGTCTGCCTTTAGACTGAATTCTGGTATCTCCAGTGGTGGCATCTTGGGGGACACCGGCACCACTGGAGGACATTGTACCAGATACAAGTTCCCCAGAAGCCCCCCAGGGCTATGTTCTGAGTGTCAAAGGGAAGTAATATCGAGGACTCCCTTTTCCAACTGAGACTTCCAATTGGCTCTTTCAGAAACGAGTATGATGCCGCCCCTCAGTCTTTATCTCTTCGGGAGCTGCCCCAGGGCCGTTGGCATCTTGGCCAGACGTGATGCCCACCGTGCTGCATCGTCTCAGACGCCTACCGGAGGGGTGAGTGGTCTCTGTGTTCTCAAATTATTCGGTTTATGGGCTATGGAGGGAGGCCACCGCTGTCCTTGGAAATGATGTCGTGGGTAACTGCCCAGCTCTCCCGAGCAAGCTGAGCTCTGGGTTTCGTCTCACTGCTGTTGCCTCCGCCTGTGGAAGGAGAAGGGCCTGTCTCCCCCCTGGTGGCAGGCAGGGTCACTAGCCCCAGCCAAACCCAGCTTCTTGAGAAGACAGCTCAGGGTACAGGCCCCTGAGCTCTGGTCTCCAGGACTGCACTGCCTGGTATCGCTCCGAAGAGCTGCTTTCCATGGCTTTATGGTGGGTTTGGTCAGGGCGACACCGCTCAGCTCCTGGAATACCGGCCAGCGGAAGGGCGTAGACAGTCTTCTTCCACCTCTGGAGGCGATGCGTTTTGGGGCTGGTTGGGGTGGGAAGGGGGAGCCGCAGTGGCAACTCTGCCTGTTCCCAGCAAGCCCCAGGCCAGGTGCCATGGGCAGGGAGGAGCACCCCGCCGCCCGGCCTCCCTACACAGCCTGTGCTTCGCGCCCCTGGTTGTGGGAGGTGATGAGACAACACTCTCTGGGGCCTCCTCAGCTCCGCCCTGGGACTGACAGAAGCCTCAGCCCCCTTCTTCCGCAAGCTCTACTGGGGCAGCGGTGCCCCCTGGCGGCCAGCACGCCACACGTCTCCGCAGGACTGAGTACCGCGCTGGGGGATCTGTGCCCGGCTGGGCTGGAGGGCCAATGCTCCTGTCAGGCGCTGCCCCCTTCTCCGCTTCTGTGGCAATTGGCAGGCGACAGCCGCAGACACCTCTGGCAGCCAGCTCTAGGTGGGTTGCCTTATGAGCCCAGCTCTCGCTCTCTGGGGGCCTTGGACCTGGCCCCTCCCACAGCCGGGTGCTCCTCTATTCCTGGCGCTCTTTCAAGAGCAGAAGATGTGGTGGTCGTGCCCTTCCAGATGGGTCTAAGAAGTTCCTTCTGGGAACTGAGGGAGAATCTGTTCTCCACCGTTCTCCTACCTGCTGGTGGCTGGCCGGCCACCACTGGCGTTCCATGATCTCTAGTGCCTCACTCCCAGCCCTGCCTCCACCTTCACATGGCCTTTTCCTCTCCTTTCGTCTTATAAAGACACTTGTCATTAGATGTAGGGCTCACCCGAAACCAGGATAATCTCACCCTGAGACCCTTAAGCTAATGACATCTGTAAAGATCCTTTTTCCAAATAAAGTCATGTTTGCAGGCTCCTAGTGGACCTAATTTTGGGGTGCCACCTCTCAGCACAACACCGGGCTCGTGTCAGGAAGAGCTCAGGAGCACACGTCTATACCCTGACCCCTCCAGCCCTTTAGGACCCAGAGGAGATCAGTGTATAGAGAGGAGCATCTGGTAACTCTGCACACACACAAGGGAGCCGTGCGCTTCCCGCTGATACCACAGGGACTGGGGAGCTTGGTGCCAGCAGACTGGATGTGACGTCAGGCTAGGCTGGCAACACCACCCAGACCTTGGGCCCTGACTCTCCTGGGTGGGGCAGGGGTGTATGCGTGCCTCTCATCAACCAGAGCTAGTTATTCAACTGACCTGAGCCTAATCTATACAGTGAAGACTTCCACCAGCGCCTGCTCTTATCATCTCAGCAGAACTAGTTGTGTTGAGGGCCTTGAGCCGGGGAGTGCGCTGAATTACCCAGCTGGGCTCCACATGTAATCACAGGGCTCCTTACAGGAGGGAGGCAGGAAGGTCAGAGTCAGAGAAGGAGATGTGATGATGGAAGCCGAGTCAGAGAGAGACAAGAGTGAGACGGAGAGATTGGAAGACGGTCCGCTGCCAGCTTTGTAGCTGGAGGACAGGCCCTTGAGTCAAA
Source organism: Nasua narica (assembly GCA_028533885.1). Lineage (NCBI taxonomy): Eukaryota > Metazoa > Chordata > Mammalia > Carnivora > Procyonidae > Nasua > Nasua narica. The sequence continues at coordinate 99,841,059 of CM052801.1, forward strand.
ATGTGCAGGTGGCTCCTAAAAGCTAGAGAAGGGAAGGAAACGAATTGTCCTCCAGAAACTTCAGAAGAAATGTAGCCCTGCTGAGCCAGTTTAGGTTTCTGACCCTAGAACTGTAAGAGAACACATTTGTGTTGTTTTAGGTCCTGGCATTTACGGTAACGTGTTAGAAAACTACTACATTGCAATCGCGAAGGGGGCAGACACACAGGCCCTGCACACTAGTCAGAAGGGGCTACATACGTCACAGGCATTAACAAACAATGTTGGTTTTACCAAAAATGTCACAGGGCAGGTGGAAGAGGGCTTCATGTCATACATTCTAGAGCATTCCATCGAAGACCGGCGTCTTCTCTCCCACTGTCTCCACACAATGGCTGTTCCAGGTGTGATAGAGGTCAAGAGGTCAAGGAACACCTACAAATATCCAATGAGTAGTTTTATCTTGCTACATATATGACCCTCAAGCGGTCATCAAATCTTCCACCATTGTATCGGGGGTCAGTGCACTTACCGTGCACAAAGATGAACACAGATGGACACGGATTAATGTACACCCTCTCATTTACTCTCCATGACCGCCCTGTGAGGGAGACCCCGTGACTCCCCTCGCCTGATAGACTGAAGCAGCTGACACAGAGAAAGGCTGACTCACTCAGTAAGCGGCAGAATCGGAATTCCAACTTCACGGTCGACTGCCTCTCTCACTGTGCCAGTTTCTGAGATCCAAAGCCAACCTTCTTGGCTTGTCGGTGAGCCTGGAACACTGCCCCCTTGCCAGCAGGCGTGCTCAGAAGCCTTTCCAGTGCAGGGCACTGCACTGATGTCAGAGGACGGAAGGGCTTCTTTTCCCGGGACCGGTGTCCTTTGCTTCTTCCTGCTGCCGGGACACTGGGCTGGGGCGCGGGGCCCCTTCTGGGGCTCACCCTCCCTCCCCCATGGGTGGATTCCCCGTGAGTTTTGTGGATGCCTCGCCCAGTTTCCAGGCGCATTCAGCAGCACTTGAAAAGGGCAGTTTCCTGGCAAGTTCTGAGGATGCCTTAACCGGCTTTCCAGCAAATTCAACACCTCCTCCTGGGCAGCTGCCCAGAGAATTTATTGGAAATCCAGGCAACAGTTTCCTGCTTGCCAGCTGTGTAGTGGGCTGGTACACCCTCGTCAGTGAGGTCTGACTTCCAGCTTTGGGGACGTCCATGCCCCCGTCTCTGTCTGTTCCTTCCTTGGATACTGTCCCTTAGCCTTAGGATATTCTTTAAAGTCTTCTTTTATTCCTGCTTAGTAGCTAATTCTTTATAAATAGTCAATACTTTTTAATGGTAATCTTTGTCACATAAGTTACTGTGTATTTGCTGTCTCTCCCCAGGTTAAACTCCAATGATAACACGGGCTGAGCCCAGGGCTGGACATGTTTATTAACTGTATTTGTCTGTATGCTGGAAGAAGCACTATTTGTGCAATAACTTTTAAAATTTCACAGAGATGTAATAGTAGTGACAATAATAGCTTCCACTCATTGCGCATCCACTATCTGTCGGGCATTTTACATCTTGCACAATAACTTCTCTAATCCTGGCGATAGCATTATAGTTTACGTTCTATTATTAATCCCACTGCCTTAGTCCATTTGGGCTCACACAACAGAAATCTATTTTTCATACTTCTGCAGTCTGAGAAGTCCCATGAATCGCCATCTGGAGGCTGGAAACCCAGGAAAGCCAGTGGTTTATTTCAAAGAACCAGCGGTAAACATCCCGATCTAGATCTGAAGGCCTGGGAACCAGGAGCACTGCGTCAGAGGGTGCATGTCTCAGCTCAAGCAGTCAGACGGAGAGCAAATTCAAACTTCCTCCACCTTTCTGTTCTATTCTGACCCCCACCAGACTGGACGATGCCACCCCCAGTGGGGAGGGCCATCTGCTTTACTGAGTCCACCAATTCAAATGCTAAACTCTTCCGGAAACTTCCTCACAGACACACCCAGAAATCCTTGGTCCTATCCGATAACTGAGTTGTCTCCATCTCTTGATATATTTTATATCTGGGTGGCATTGTGATTTATTCTTTAAACTGACTTTTGGACCTGCAGTTTCCAAACTTCTGAACTGCCTGTGGCAGCCAGACAAGCCAAAAAAAAAATAATAATAACATTTGAAAGCCTGGAGGTGGGCGGTCCCAGAGCAATCAGCAATGTTCAATGTTTGAGAGCCTCAGCCCTCTTTTTCATGCTGTGTTCTTAGTATGGTTGGCGTCACTGCTCCCTGACCAGGAAAAGAAGCTAGCACTCAGTACAGAGCTAATGACCTCAACCTGCCCCAGCTACCCATCATTGGAGTTCTTGAAAGTTTAGATGTAACTACAGGGCCCCGAGGGCTCGTGAGCTGGCCGCCCATATGACATGATACCCTCAATCCCATGTATGGCTTACTAATTCTGACTCTTGTTCAAAGGTAAAAGGGTCAAGAACCAGCCCGTGTGACTTGGGGTAATGCTACACGAATTTCTAACTCCTACACACGGAAAGGCTTATGTCTCTCTGGACTTGAGTGAACCCCTACCTCCCCCCCCCCAGTCCCCACCACTATGTTGGTCCATTTCATCTCTACACTGATACCCTAGATCTTCAAGTCCCAGTTGACTTATCCAACCAGGAGCTCTCTACCTCCACACAGCCAGACCCAGATTTCTGATGTGACTCCCATTTTGTATCCGGTGCTAGTGAGGACACTATTCAGGTCCCTTTTCACTCGCCTGATCATCTTCTGTAGACTAATGTTAGTCACTTTCAGTCTTTGATGCTTTTCAATCACTCCACCAACAGATATTTATTAACTGCCTACTATGGTCCAGGTGGTGGCTGAATTTATAGTTGTGAAGTGAATATTTCTCATCTTGGAGTATAGCCTAGCATCTGAGCCCCTTGCCATATTAAGGGAATTCCTTGCCTCTTGACTCTCAGCGGAGGAGGCAAAGCCCACCTCCCACTATAGAAGATGAAAATGCCACATGTCCCAGTATTATTTGCTGCCTTGATGTGGCACAGGATGTAGGCTCAGCGAATCAGAGGCCCCCCTGTTAGGTCTTTGAATCTGACATTAGTAACCTAAAGAATAAGAGCAGCAGAGAATTCTTGCTCTGATGGTGGTGGTTGCAGCAAGACCAAATTTCTTGACACAACAGCAACAAGAATGTTAGTGCCAGCGTCTAGCAACTACTGCCAACCATTTGGGACCCTCGTGCTTGGTGGCGGGAGCCATAGAGTCATCAGCAGCACCTCTGTGGTATGATCTGGTTCATTGTTTCCGGCCTCATAGCTTGAGTCCAGTCCTCCAATGCCCCCAGTGACTTAATGATTTACCAAATATCCTTCTGCTAAGCTACTTTCCTGCTTTACTAAGCAAGAACTGGTTTCCATTGCTTTCATATAAGAATCCTGATTAGTGTGGAATACAGCAGCAGAAGTGGGACGCTCAGAGTAGAGAGCTAAATGTATGTGGAGTTGCCTGGGTGGAGGATGTGAGATGGAGGCCATTGAGGGCCACATGATTGCAGACAGGGAAGATGGTGACCATTATGATGCAATTGTACAAAATTTGGTAAAACAGTTGACTGTTGCATAATTAGAGGAAGTGGTAAGAAAACTTACTTAAGAATTTAAGAGGACTACTTGGGTGGTTCAGTTGGTTAAGCATCCGACTCTTGATTTTGGCTCACGTCAGGATCCCAGGGTCCTGGGATCGAGCCCGCTGGGCATGGAGCCTGCTTAAGATTTTCTGTCTCCCTCTCCCTCTCCCCCTCCCCCCTTTACTCCCCCGTTTACACGTGCGTGTACACACTCTCTCTCTAAAAAAAAAAAAAAAAGAATAAAAGAATTTAAGAGAAAGCCTTAACTCCAGGGATATGTCAGATCTATTACAAGGTATGATCTCTCTGGAGTCTCCACCAAATGCTCTAGATGATCATTGAAGATTCTCCAGTCTTCTTGTCCAGAACTCGAACATCTCCCAGTCCTGTGTGAGCTCTGAAAAACATTCTGCTTAATAAAACTTCCCAGTTGTTCTTTGCTCAGTGTAGCACTCAGTAAAAACTGTAGGAAAGCCCTTCTCCGATTTCTGGAGCTCTTTCTCCACGCAGTTTCCTCATCGCTGGTACTCTGTCCTGCACATTCCAGCTGCCTCAGCCTCTGTGAACTCTGAGGTCTTCATCCCAGGAACTTTCCTTTCTTTGCTTGGGTCCCTTTTCCCTGCTCCATCCATATTTTGGACATCTCATTTATTTCTTTCTCTCTAATATCATGGTCATATGCTGCCTCTTGTCTAATTGCCTAAAATTAGTTGTTTCATATAAATTTGTCCAGGTTGTTGTTGCTCATGGTAGATGATTAGCTCCAGATTCTGTTTCTCCTGCATTTCTAGGAGCTTTACTTTTCTACGTTTTCCAAGCTTTCAGAATTTCCTGACGTTCCTGATGCTTCTTCCCCCTCGCTTTAAATTCTACAGTTGTTGCCATGGTCTCTTATGGTCACTAGAGGGCGTTCCTGCACCAAGAATGACCCGCTCCTGCCCCACCAGCTGCGTCATTTTTTACCAGCTCTCTGCACATCAGGCCTCTTTGGATCGTAGTTCTTTAGGGGTAGTCAGGGCTCATGCTGTCATAGGGCCCCAGGTGGCCTGTTCCCCATCCTTGCAGCACCAGATTTATTACTTTCAAAGGCTCTCTCTTCTCTCTTCTCCCTACTCTAAGAATAACTCGGCCTAGCCTCCCAGTGAAGCTCTTAGCACCAGAGTGATCCTATCTTTTCCCTTTTAGCTAGTGGCCAGTGGGGAAAGATCTGGGTCCCTGGGTATTCCTCTTTAGGCTGAGACTTTCTCAAAGGCCCATTATACAGATTTAGAACCAGAAAGGCTTCCCCCCGTAAGGCCATATGCTATAAAGTTTCTCGGGGGGGGGGCACTTCTCAACTCAGAAAATTTTTCTATGTAAGAGGTTAGCCCTAAATTGCCCTTTCCAGGCAGGAGAGGTCTGGAAGATGGTAACAAGCATGGAGACAGCAAACAGGGTTTGGGCACCTAAGTCCTGACATACACCAGGGAATTAATAAATATTTATTAAATAAATGAAAAAAAATGAGGGAGTGAATGGAGGTCAGAATAAGAAAACTAAGGGCATCCATCAAACCTTTTTTTAAGATCTCCTCTCCTTCTTTTAAGGAGCAACTTTATTGAGATATAATTGATATACAAAAAACTACCCGTATTCAATGTACACAATTTGATGGGTTTGGACATGTGCAAACATCCATGTGATGACATACCTAACATCTCCTGAAGCATCCTGGTATCCTCTGTTTCTTTGCTTTTTGTGATAACACTTAACACGAGATCTACCTGCTTAACAAATTTTGATGTGCACAATACCATATCGTGAGCTCTAGGCACAATGTTGTCCAGCATATCTCTACAACTCCTTCATCTCGCATAGGCGAAACTTTCTTACGAGAACAAATAAAGACTCTAAGGGATAAAGTGACGCTGAGAGTCACTGGACTAGTTAGCAGAGCCAGGACTTGAACCTGGCGTTCTGATTGCTGGTCTCCAGTTTTCCCAGCTCCAATATGCAGCACAAAGCCCTTGGATATTCATGTCCCTGCGAAGTTGGTAGCAGCAGGTGTAATTGGTTTTCCTGTGATGAGTCACTACCGGTGCTGCCACCCCCACACTCTCCCCCCCACCCGGCGCAGGCATCTCGAACCATCCCCTGCGATTGCTTGCTCAAGAGTCGCTCTTTGCCACACATGCTGCACGCTGGGGGTGCTATTGTTTAACAAGTGGCCTTATTTGTTCAGTTATTTTCCACTTGTGTCTTTGGGGTGCCCAGATGTAGACTGGGGGCCATTCAAATGTTTTCAGGTGTGTCTAAGCTTGGCCTCTAACCCTCTGGCCCCTGGAGCCCACTCCCTGCCTGGCTTCTGCCCATAGTACTAGGCCACCTGTCTCTGGGGGACCTCCTCAGATCACTTAAAACATTGACTCTTGGGGCGCCAGGGTGGCTCAGTGGGTTAAGGCCTCTGTCTTTGGCTCAGGTCATGATCTCAGGGTCCTGGGATCAAGCCCCGCATGGGGGGGGGGTGGTCTCTGCTCAGCAGGGAGCCTGCTTCCCCCTCTCTCTCTCTGCCTGCCTCTCTGCTTACTTGTGATATCTCTCTCTCTGTCAAATAAATAAATAAAAAATCTTAAAAAAAAAAACATTGACTCTTAAGCATTTGGGAATTATGGACTCTTGAGAATCTAAGGGACACATATGCACAGAATGTGGCACACCATTCAAGACTGCTAAGCAGTTTGTGGGCCATTGATTAAAAGCCTCTGCTTTTCTTGGACATTTTTTCTCTAAGAAAATGTGAACATAAAAACCACGTTAGTATCCCTTGACACATAGGAATGACTGTATTTTGGAGGAGTGACAAAATTTCCCCCGAGGAGTGGGATAGTACCGGGGATGGGAAGTAGAGGATTTTAAATACCCTAAAGGAAGTCTTCTCCCAGAGGTCCCCTCGGTCCTTTGGAGAGCACAGACAGTCGTGACTGTGTCATTATATTCTCACCAGCACAGATGAGTCAGTCAGCATAGAAGGAACCACATAGCATTTGATGTGACTTTCAAACTTGCTCATTCCCAAGTCAGAAAGACCTTTCAGAAGGTCTGCTCACCACCCCCACGGGGCACTGACCAGTTTCAGGAACTCACCAGTTAGGATGATTTGGTTTGTTTGCAAGCCTCTCTCAGAGAGCACAAGGGACAATCTAGCTCCCGCTGCTCTATAATTAAAGCGAGCATGGAGTTCTCATTCTTATTCAAGGAGCATCTGTAATTCAAACAGCCTAAGGGAATGCCTCAGATGTAATATTGTCTCAGCAAACAAGGAAATCTTTTCTCTTTCCTGCAGGCTCCATCTGATAAGTGTATAGAAAACAAAGCTCACCTGTTTCTTTTTTAATTCCCCCACTTTTTTGTGCAAGTAGTTAAGTAAACCCTGCTTAACGTGTGTGTGAGCCTGTGCGCGCGCGTGTGTGCGCATTCACAGGTGTGTGTGTGTGTGTGTGTGTGTGTGGTGTCTGTGTGTGTGTGAGCTGCCCTTCGCCCAGCTCCACGGAATCTCCCTAATCCCTTAGACTCTTGAGCCCTTTGCTGTCCTTGTAGTGTCCAGAAATGCAGCATCTTTATCACTTTTTTTTTTTACATTTCATCATTCTTTGAATCCTCACAGTGACATACTGGGCTTTTAGAAAGTGATAATTTCATTCTGCAAACATTTTTCTGGAAGCTTCCAGAGGGTTCCCACATTCCCTGGCCCATTAAATAGAGCCAGCCCACCCATGTATCTCACTACAGGAAGCCCCAGACTCCACAGCAATACATATGACCCAAGCCTCTCTGGTGCACCAGGCCCTGTGCCTATATTCCATGAATATTTTGTTTTTTATAAATTTATTTCTTATTCATTATTTTCTAAGGGGAACAACACCAAGCAACCCCAAACCAACCAAGGAGCAAACAAACTCAACAACTACTCCCACTCTCCTTTCTTAACAACCATCGTATCTCCATTTTATAAAGATTGTTTTCTTGTCTTAGCAAGGGTCATCCATTCAGGTGTTTGAAAAATGACAAATGGCTAATTTAGTTGTTCATGCTTCATGCTGCTGGAACTGAGTCCTTGAGTGATAATAATACAGAAAGGCAGGAAGCTACTCCCTACAACATGAACCTTTTTCTTTTCCTGACCCCTGGTAAGCCGCCCTGTGTGCATATGACCCCCGCTGCAAATTCCACATGGGTTCAGGCCGTGGGGTGCATCTGAAAATAAAATCAAATCACTTCTTCTTGTCTGCAGGGAGTACAGGTGATTTCCACACATCCCTGGTGCCAGCTGTGGCCAGATGCTCTCATGAGGGCCTTTGATTCACCACTACATGGCTTGTGAAAACCAATCATGAGAGAACTCTAAGACACTTGTCACAGTGCCTTTGTAAGCAACCATGAAATACATTTACGAACCAATCATGGCAGATATTTAGCAAAAGCAAGGAAGAATACTGCCTATTAAATCACAATATACACAACAATAAAATACTACTGATTAAGATCTTGAAATCATTTATAGACTTGGTGCTGGAGTGGGTCCGGGGAGAGAGACTCAACCATACACTGTTAGTGTATGACTCCCGTGAATTTCTCCTGCAGACACTCACATAAGGGGAGCGTGCACACAGATGTCATTGAACTGATGCTTGTGCAAATCGGGAAGCAGTGTAAATTTCCATCTAGGCATAAATGGTGGCACATTCATATTTGAGAACACTATGAATCTGTTAATGAAAATGAGGTAGCTAGCATTGGCCCTGCAACAGACACCGTTCAAGTGTTTTGTGTCCATTATTTCATTTCATCCTCACATCGACTTACAAGGTTGATCCACTTTACTTACATCATTTGATGAAAAGAAACAAGTTACTCAAGAGTGTGTCTAGTAGAATACTTATGTGTGGACAGCGTCTATAAGGACCCCAAGAGAATGCTAGCAGTGATGCCTTCTGGGAATGGGCCGTGTGACTGCGGGATTGGTGAGGAGGCAGGGTTTTAATCCACTCTATTAGATTACCACACATTCAGTGACTTAAACCAATGGGAATTTATTCTGTCACATTTCTGGACGCTCGAAGTCAGAGATTAAGGTGTGAGCAGGGTTATGCTTCCTTTGAGGGCTTCTGGGGGAAGAACCCTTCGTTGGCATTCCTTGGCTTGCAGCTGCATCACTCCAAGCTTGGTCTTCGTCTTCATGTGGCCTTGTCCCTGTGTGTCTCCATTTTCACTTGGCCTTTCTGTTAGGCGTTGGATATAGGGCCCAACCTAATCCACTATGACCTCATCTTAACATAATTAATTATACCTGCAAAGACCTTATTTCCAGATACGGTCACATTCTGAAGTTTCAAGAGGATGTGAATTTTGGGGGGGCTAGGGCTGCCACACTGGTTAAAAAAACACCAGCCTTGGTGGTGTTTTAACACCACCGTTAAATTTATTCCGTTTAAACAACGGAAATTTATTTTCTCACAGCTCTGGAGGCTGGAAGTCCAAGATCAAGGTGCCATTTGGTTGATTTCTGGTGAGGTATTTCTTCCCGATTTGTACATGGCCCCTTCTCGTTCTGTGTTCACAGTGCCTTTCCTTTGTGCACACGCACACACATCTGGTCTCTTTCTATTCTTACAGGGACATTTGTACTATCAGATCAAGGCCCGGAACTTACGACCTCATTTAACCTTACTTACCTCCATAAGGGCCTCTCTCCAAATACAGTGATATGAGGAGTTAAGGCTTCAACATGTGAATTTGGGAGGGTGGGGACAAAATTCAGTCCATAAGACGATTCAACCTAGTAGTAGTTGTGTGGTCCTGGGTAAATTACTCAAGCACAGACTTTTCAGTTAGCATAGGGAGGCCATTTGCAAGGCCTTGGCTCCTGCCCTTTCCATGTTCTTGTTTTTCTAGTACCTGGTTCTGATAAATCCCCCTCAGTGCTGCCCTCTGGCTCCCTCCTGGCAGCTTCCTCCTGTCCCTCTGTTGCCTAGCACTGCCCAGACTACACTCATTATAAATTCAGTTGGCAGAGGCTAGGATGGGTCCTCACAGCTTCTCAATAATCCTTGTTTTCATTATCTGCATTCTGGTCTTAGAATCGTCTTGCCCATAGCTGCCTTTCCACATCTCCTCCTCCTCTGGCTACTGTCCTCTTTATTCCATTGCATATCTTCTCAACAGAGTGGTCTTCACACTCTCTTTCCACTTCCTCACTGACTCCTTTATTCATAAATTCAGGAAATCTAACTTCTGGCTTCTCCTCCTTTGATTGTTATCTGTGACTCCCTAATTGTCAGATCCAATGGCATTTCTTCAGTCCCCACTACTCAGTATCTCAGCTTTATCGGACTCCATAGATTGCTTCTTCTGCCTGGACGTTCTACGCCCACCATTTCCAAATACACTGTCATCTCTGGTTATGCTCCGATCTCTCTGGGTGCATATTTCTATTTATGTAAGAGCTCCTTCCACTCCTCCTTTCCACGTCCAACTCAAACAAGACTCCAGAATAAGATCCAGATAAATGGAGAGAACGAGGGGGAATTACTCACCTCTTGGCCAGAAGAACCTAGTACTTATACTTGTCTTTTTGAGCTTATATTCCATTGGAATAAAATAGCATTTATTAAGACTTTTTCTAGCCTGGCCCCAATCTACGTCCCTGACTTCAACTTCTGCTCTTCCCTCTACTCTTGGCTTCACCCTCTGCCCATACGTCAATCTTCTGTAGTGATAAGGCACCATCTGCCTAGAATATCTTTCTTTGCTCCCTTTAAGGCCTGGGCTTTCTCAGAGCATGTCAATTACTCCACCTTGAAAGTATCTCAGGTGTACTGTCCCCAAGTCTAGTTCTCCCACAGCACAGTAGAAGGGGCAAATCTCTGATTTAAGGTGATGCTTGTCATAACTCTTCAGTCTTCGACTGAGATAGAATTGCCTTAGCACAGGCAGAGGTGGCCCATGACCTGGGACCTGTTCTCTAAGAAGTGACATGCCTGGAGGTTAGCCAGAAAAATATCTGCTAAAATGAATGGCCATAGGAGGGGTAAGGAGCCCAAAGGATCAAGAGGTTGTGCTGGACCAGAGCTGGTATTCCCTCTTTTAGACCATGCTCAAGTTACCCAAGGCCACGGAATTCCTTGCCTGAACTGCCTCTAGCTTGCTTCCAGGTATACCTTCCTTAGGATGGACTGAACCCATAATAAGCACAACCTTAGCCCCAAAAGAAGGCCAAGAGGCAGTTGTTTGGGGGAAATGTGGACAAAGTATAGACACGCATGCTCAGGCATCAACAAGAATGTAAATGAAGCACCTTGCAGTGCTGGATGCGGTGGGAGTATGAAGAGAAGGGAAATAATCTCAAGCCAGGAGTTGGGGGCTGACTCTCCTAGCACCAAGTTCAAACATAGCATTCTGAGGAATCTAAAAAGTTTAAAGTTGAATCTACCCTTCTGCTCATTTGGGAGGTCTAATTGTCAAGTCAGAGAGAGGGGCAAAGGCGGCACTTGAGTGGATAGTCAGTTAGGGGTCTGACTTTGGGTCAGGTCATGATTTCACGGTCCTGGAATTGAGCCTCAAGTCAGGCTCCCTGCTCAGTATGGACTTTGCTTGTCTCTCTCCCTCTGACCCTCTCCTCATTCTCTCTCCCTCTCTAATATATAAATACAATATTTAAAAATAAATAAAAATAATAAAAGAAAGAGGGACAGAGTATTTAGAATCAAGAGGGCATCTGATTCACTCTCACATGCACCCTGACCCCAAGATTGTACAGACAGAAAAACTAAAGTCTATTCTCTAGAACTTTTCAGTCCACTACTGTAGTCAGCAGCCACATGTGGTAATTTAAATATTAATCTAAATGAATTAAGAATCAAATATAATTAAATATCTCTTCCTCAGTTGTGTTAGCCACATTTCAAGTGTTCAATAGTCATATGGAGCTGGTGGCTACCATATCACAGATGGAGAATATTTCCATCATCACAGTATTTTCTATTGGGCAGTGCTGAGTTTAAACCATCTGAGGGTGCCAAAGATATGTCACCTCTCGGTTCTGAACAAGCATTACCAGAGATGAGTCCTTTTCTTTCATTTGAGCATAAACTTAATGTTTATTTTCCCCAAAATAATCCCATCATATAAGAAAATCACCTAGTGAAAAATGCCAACATATTTGGGAACTTCGGATACTACCCCCAGATATAAAAACTGGAAGAAAAATCTAATTTTTTCCTCACCATCAAAGTTTCATGGTGATTTGATTTGGGATCCCATGTAAGAGACTAAATTATAAGAGGAAAGATCCCATAATTCCTACAGAGTACTGAAGACATACCATTCATTTGCTGAGGGATTGATTTTTCAAGATGGTCTTCTAAATATATCTCTGTGTCAAACAGGGTATCCCACTGTGATTCAAGAATGGGAACGATGCTGTGATTCTTTTGCTAATCCTCTTCTTGACATAGCCTCAGGTAAGGTTACTAAATATCTCAGTCAAAACACATGGTCCCGCACAGGATGGAGTTTTAGGAAAAAACAGTTGGTCACACATACACAACTAAATGAAAGCTATTGAGCATCAAAGGGCATTTGTTTCTCCAAGTCAGTTTCCTTCTCCAGAATGTAGCAGTAAATACTGTTAACTGGAACTGGTATGGTCTTACTAAGCTTTCATAGAAATTATCATTTCCATTACTGAAAAGATCTTCAAAAAATATGGAATTATAAAAACTTAGAACTGTAAGTGCTTCTAGAAATCATTCAGAAATTAAAGTCCATAGAGTAGAAGTCATTTGTTCAAACCGAATAAAAGAATCGGAAATAGAAATCAGGTCCTTTGAGGGGTGCCTGAGTGGCTCAGTCAGTTAAGCGTCTGCCTTCGGCTCAGCTCACCATCCTGTGTCCTGGGATCAAGCCCAACGTCAGGGCTCTCTATTCTGCGGGAAGCCTGCTTCTTCCTCTCCTTCTCCCTGCTGCTCTGCCTGCTTGCACTCTCTCTCTGTCAATTAATTAACTAATTAAAAAGAAATCAGGTTCTTTGAGCCTAGGTTTAGTGTTGCTTGGAGGAGAAAACACCAGCAAACAATTGTCCGGAGGGGTAAGTAGAGAGTCAAGGGAGTATGCTGTCATGTAAGGAAAGAGAAGAGAGTATTTCAAGAAGGATAGAGTGGTCAACTGTATCAAATACAGTGGAGCTGTCAAGAGAGATGACAGATGAAAAATATCTATTGAATCGAGCAGCATGAATATCATTGTTGGGTGGCCCTGCCAAAGGTAGTTTTAGCAGAGTGGTGAAAGCGAAATTCAGGTTACCATGGGCTGAAGAGTGTTGCCAAAGAGGGACGACCCAAGAACCCATCAGGATTTGGAGATGCCAAAGGACAAGAGAGAAGTGTGAGATTGAAAAAAAAAAAATGGAGGAAGAGGGACTTTCAGAAAGCCTGTACACAGTAGCTGCACTACTGCACTCCAGAATACAGGTTTATATTTATGGAGAGGGAAACTCTCTTCACAGCAAATAAAAGGGTTTGAGAACTTCCATTTCCAGGGGTGTGGCAGTCTAGGTTAATTGGACCAACTCATCTGCTGAAAACAAAAGAAATTAAATAAAATATATATTTTTAAAAGTCTTAAAACATAGAAGATATGAATACAGAGAAAGGAATTACCAGTCTAACATCTAAAGAAACATGATAGCTCAGAAAGATTAATGGAATCCTTTGCTATGAGGGTATCTGATGATCTGGTAAACTTGAACTTAGGGTTTGACAGCCTCATGGGGCAAGGGGGACAGAAGTCAAAGACCAGGACTGGATTATGGTGAGAAGGCTAATAGGAAATGTTCTTTACAATAAACTGGGGACCTAAAGGACTGTAACACTAAGGTAAGGATAAAATAAAAGTAATCCTGCCCCTCTCCTAGATGACTACAAAAAAGGAAAACATCAAACACTTGGTACAACTGTAAGTCCAAAACAATATAGCAGTTGGTACCATTGATGTAAGTGAACTAAATGTTTCCCTTAAAGGACCATGAATATCAGTCTGGACAAAAACAATTCAACTAAATGCTGTTTATTTTATTTTATTTTTAAAGAACTCTTTAAAAAATATTTATTTATATATTTATTTATTTTATTTTTTATTTTTTTTTATTTATTTATTTATTTATTTTTATTTATTTATTTTAGAGCAAGAGAGCAAGGAGAGGGGCAGAGGGAGATGAAGACAAAGAATCTCAAGCATACTCCATGCTGAGTGAGGAGCCCGATGCGGTGCTTGATCCCACAACCCTGAGATCATGACCTGGGCTGAAAGATGCTTAACCTATTGAGCTACCTAGGCACCCCAACTATACACTGTTTATAAGAGAAAGATACAGAAAGGTTGAAATTGTCAACGAATAGAAAAATAAATACCATGAAATTACTAACTAAAGAAATGCTGGGGTGGCTATATTAATATCAGTCAAAAAAAAAGACTTAAAGGCAAAAAGCATTATTAGGTATAGAGTGTTATTTCATAATAATAGAAACTTCAATTGACCAAAAAGTTATAACAATTATGAATGCTTACGGACTTAATAACATAGGTTCAAAAAATATAAAGCAATAATTTCTAGAAGTACAAATAGAAATAGATAAGTTCACAATCATGGCAGAAGATGTTAATATGTCTCTCAGAAATTGATAAAATAAAAATACAAAAAAATCAATAAATAATGATATAGAGGATTAAAATAACATGGTTTAGCAACCTGATCTAAAAGGTATATACAGAACACTGCATTTAGAAGCTGCAGAATACAAACTATTTTAAAGCACATAGTTACAAACATCGACCATCTTTAGGGCCATGAAGCAAGTCTCAATAAATTTTAAAAGATTGAAATCATATAAATATGTTCTTTGATCACAATGAAATTAAACTAGAAATCAGCAACAAAAGTATTTCTAGTATGTCTCTATATGTTTGGAGATTAAGAAACAATTTTTAAATAACCATGAATCACAAAAGATATTTTCAGGATAAAAGATATTGAGATTTTAATAATGAAAACTATTGCATATTAAAATTATGAAATCCAGCTAAAGAACTGCCTAGAGTGAAATTTATAGTCTTAAGTGGATATATCAGAGAAAGAAAAAGGACTAAAATGTACAATCTATGTATACATTTAAAAAATTAGTGAAAGAGCAGTAAATTCATCTCAAAGAAGTAGAAAGGAGTAAACAAAGATGTGAACAGAAGTTAGTGAACTAGAAATCAAGCATACAATGGAGAGGTCAACCAAGCTAAAAGTTGGTTCTTTTAGAAGAACAACAATAGCAAAAAATCAAACTTTTGGTGGGTTTGATGAAGAATAAAAGAAAATGCATTGATAATCATTGAAAATGATTCATTAAGAATGAATAAAACTATATTGCTACAATTGGGCAGAAATTAAAAAGATAATAACCTTAACCCTAACCTTAACCCAACTTTATGTCAATGTGTAGGTAAAATGGATAAATTCCTAGAAAATAATAACACAGAGACCAAATTTGTGACTTTCTAACCCACTGCAAGCTGCTTTAGGCATTGGTCCCGATTTGTCTAACTTGGTGAATTCAACTAAACATTGAAAGAAGAATGAACACCAATACTCTCAAACTCTTCAAGAAATTAAGAGGATAGGACACTTAGAAACTCATTCTGTGAGGTCAACATTAACCTGATACCCAAACCAAAGACAATATTGAAAAAACTACAAACCAACATCCCTTATGAACATTGATGTAAAAATGCTAAACTAAATACTAGCAAACCAAATTCCACAGCACATTAAAATGATTCTACACCATGACCAAGAAGGACTTATTCTTGGGTTGCAAGGATGGATCAACATACACAAAGCAATCAATGTGATACACCATAGTAACAGGATGAAGGGGAAAAAAACCCAACATGGTTCTCTCAATTGATGGAGAAAAAGAATTTGACAAAAACTCAGGACCCTTTAATGATAAAAACACTCAATAAAGTAGGAACAGAAGGAAGCTACGTCAACATTCAAAAGGCCATATGGGAAAGTCCACAGCTAACACTGTACTCAATGGTGAAAGACTGAGAACTTTTCCTGCAAGACCAAGAACAAGGCAAGAATGCCCACCTTCGGCACTTCTATTCAACATAGTACTAGAAGTCCTGGCCAGAGCAATCAGACAAGACACTCGAACTAGAAAGAAAGAACCAAAAGTATCTTTGTTTGTAGATGAAATGATCTTATTAGTATAAAACCCTCAAGATTCCACAACAAAACTAATTAGAACTAATAAGCAAATTCAGCAAAGTTGTAAGATACAAAATCAAAGGTAATTCCTGTTTAGGAGAGAACATAAGTGCCAGAACTTCTAGCTCGTTGTCAGTAAGCATTCTGAAGATGTGGGGTGGGGTGGGGGATGGGGTGGTCATAGTGAGGGGGGCTGCTTTTTGACACCCACTCCATCAGGTGCCTCTTAGATCAGAGACTTCCAGGCCAGGCAGAAGGGGGAATCCCAGAAAATGCTTATGGTTTCTGTTCCAAATGGGAGCTCAGCGGGGCCAAGTGTATACAGTAATCTGCTCAATCTAATTCGATGGGGCTTTAAGTCTTGCAAACTGATGCCACTGGCCGCAGCAAAGAAAAGCCAGAAGAGAAGCACCTGAGAGGTCCTGTAGTCTTTCTGACTGGGGCTAGTATGGAGTTGTTTCCTCATTTTCCTCTTCCTACAGAAAGTTCCAATGATTTCTTTTAGTGGCTCTATAGGCAAATGAATGGTCCTGTTAGGATGTTTCACTGCAGTTCATCTTTTTATTTCCTTAATATTCCAGGCAGCCACATCTCTTTCTCTGATCCTCCTGCACATAACCCACAGTTCCCTGCCTTTCACTCATGGATCTCCCTCTGCTTGAGATAGACACAGAAGTAACATCAGACAGTCCTGACCTGACAACCTGGTTAAGAGGACAAAACTCTTCATACAAAAGGAACACCTTTTCTGACTTTTGCTGATTATATTAGCAGGTAAATATAGCTAGATGCAGGTCCCTTTGAGATGATATGACTTAGAATATAGGTTATTTGGGATATACAAAATTCCTTTGGGGGACTCCTGGAAAGGACTCCCCAAATCTAAGTCTTATGGGGCAGCTGAAACTGAGGGTCTCCGAGAGACTTGTCATAACCTTTAAGATGCTGTTGATAGAAAACACAATGGTTTCAAATATGAGCCCAAGTCAAAACATAGACGTGAAAATGTCTCAAATGACAGGGGCCTATTTGATGTCAGATTGCTACTCACAAGGGCAACTCTGCAGTGCTGTGTATCTCGGGCAAAGGGGAGGCAAGTATTTCTTTAAGGATGAGCTATGAACCTTCTGAGTAAATAGAAGGTGCTGGATAAAGCAAGTAGGAAATATGCACAGACCAATATGTAGCAGGGGCTAGAGGGCAAGGTGCCAGCCATAGAGTGACTGGGCCCCTCCAGTCTTGAATCAACAGTCTCTGTTCCCTTGCTGGGGAAGGCAGACCTTTCACCAACCCATGCCAAGTCCTTGTATTTGACTCATTTTAGCATCAGCCAATGCCAGTTAAATTTAAATTTAAATTTCTAATCAGCAGTGGATAATTTGTAGTATAAGTACATCCAAATATTGCATGGAACATACTTATACTCAGATTCTACTCATATTTATTTGAAATTCAATTTTAACTGGGCATACCATATTTTCATTTGCTAAAGCAGGCAACCCTACTCAGGTAGGCCATCAAGTGAGGTCGAGGGCATGGTCAGGCCTCTTATCCCTGGGAGAGCAAAACAGAGCAGTCCTGTTTTCAGGGAGCTGGGCAGGTTGCTATCAGGCATTGGGCCAAGAACCCCATCACTACAACTGAAGTAGAGGGTGGGATTGAGTCTGAGGACCAAAGCACATTTTATAAACTAGAAGAAGTATATGAAGTCCCAGTAGGACCACACCCTCAGGAGCCGACTGGGCACTGAATCACTGACCGCCATGTTTAGAATTCCTTAAATTGCCAGTGACTAGTTGCAGGATCAGGTTAAAAGTTGGGGTTCCCTAAGAGGGATCCCTGAGCCACTTGCTTCAGAACTTCCTGGGCATTCAGATTCCAAGGCCCCACTCTAGATTTACTGAATCGGAATCTCTAGGGTTAAGCCTAGGAAGCTGCATTTTCTCTGAGCAGTCCTGGTGGCTCTAACATGCACTAAAATTGAGAGCCAGTGCCCTCTAGCCAGGAACAATGTGTGCAAATAACCAGGCATGGTGGCTAACCCTAATTGCCCAAGCTAAACTTTTGGCTTTACCATTCACTATCTGTGCAATCCGGAGCAAGTGACATAGCTTCTCTGGGCCTCAGTTTCTCCATCGGTGAAACAGGAATAGTAATTGTGCCTATGTCATAGGGCTATTGTCAGGATTAAATGAAAATATACGGACAAAGCCCTGAGAGCAATGTCTGGCTTTTAGGAAGCACACATAGGTGTTAGCCATTGTTAGGGGTTGAGTGGACCCCCTGGGGACAAAGAGGACACGTTTGGGTACTCGTGTCCTATGTCTTGCAATAGAGTGGACTGAAACAGAGCACTCAGTGCAGGGGGTTTGTGGCACCGGAAGTCACGACAATGATTAATAAGAGGGACAGCTTTTAAATGCATGGGTGACCATGCTTGGCTGTAACAAGAAGCTAGGAAAATGGATATGGTTCATTAAGCTCTAATTAGCAGGTAAATTGTACAAGGGAAAGGCAGTCCAAGTGTTACTACCAGTAATTAATGTGCTTCTTCTCTCCCTGGTAATCCTTTGATTTGGACTGTCTAACCTGTAGTCTTTATCAGGCATTAAGATCCTGGAAATGCTGGCTGCTAATTATTTTGGTGAGCCCCTGATTGCACTAAAGGAAATGGATGTGTCCTATTCTCCCTAATGACTCAAGCACCGGGAAAAGATAAAGTAGTTCTAGCCATGATGAATTATGCCCAGGAGATTTGGAGAGGACAATCATTCTCTTTGTTCATTTAACAAATGTGAACAGTGTCTCCACATCGGGAAAACAAATGTGACCAGACATAGTCCGTTTCGGAAAACAACCCACTTGGTTGATGGTCCCAGTCCCAGTGACTTGATTGCTGCTTAAACCCTTGCTCAGTCCTTCTGAGGCTACAGCCTTGCCCCTGGACTCCTGGCCCCCCCACCCTCAGAACTAGAACTAGACCTTCTAGTTCTATTTGGAAGTGTAACACAAGAGTTTAGACAGAGTATTGGACACTTTCAGAATAAAAAAAAAATAATAGCGAGTGGTTGTTGAGTGTTTACTCTGTTCTGAATAGTGTTCTAAGTGTTTGCATGTATCATCACATTCAACTCTCCCATCAACCCTCTGATAAGGCACTATGAGTTTCTGGGTTCAAGCTTGTTTTTAAAATTTAATTAAATTTAAATTCAATTAATTAACATGTAGTATACCATTAGTTTTAGAGGTAGAGTTCAGGGATTCATCAGTTGTGAATTCAAGGTTGTTTTTATTTTCAAGAACTGAGCCAAATGCAGTATCCATCCAGAAAAGCATTGGCCAAAGAAGTCTGGAGTGCTTGAGACATTCCTTGACTGTCCAGTCCTCCCTGAGGGGGCGGGGGTGTGAGCTGGCACTAAGAAGCCCTCTGTTTGGCTCGCTTGGGCTAAAAGAAAACCCAAAATGTTCACAGTAGCATTACTCATAATAGCCCCAAAGTGGAAAGGTCTATTGATGGATAAATGGGTAAACAAAATGTGGTTTATCCATACGATGGAATACTATATGGCCATAAAAGGAAACCAGGCACTAATACACATGACAGCATGGTTAAACCTTGAAGACACAAAAGGCCACATATTGTATGAGTCTATTTATGTGGAATATCCAGAATGGACAAATCCATAGAGACACAAATCAGATCAGTGGTTTCCAGAAGCTGGGGGGTTGGAGGGAATGGGGAGTGGCTGCTAATGGGTACAGGTTTCTTTTGGGTTGATGGAAATGTTCTGAAATTACATAGGGGTGATAGTTGCAGGACTTTGTGAATGTACAGAAAACCACTGAACTGTGCACTTTAAAAGGGGAACTATGGTATGCGACTATAGCTCAACAAAAACAATCGAATGAGAAAACAGAACAACAATAAAAGAGAACGCAGAATTCACTCCATCAAGGGCCAGAGCAAAACGCTATCTTATGAAGTTGGGCTGTGGAAGGAAGGCCCAGGGCTGAGAGGATATTGGGCTCCTCCACCAGCCTTAGCAGGACCTCAGGCAAGTCCTTTCACCTCTCCGAGCCTGTTTCCCCATCTCTTAAGTGACATTGTTCTGAGAAAATATATCCCTGATGGGATTTTGAAAACCATAAAATGCTTATTTAAAATGACAGTGCATTAATTACAGGCAAGGTATTAGTGTCCTTGCAAGTGCAGAAAATTTGCCCATTGGTGAGCAGAAACTGCTTACTTGCTCTCTCTCACCTTTGAAAAAGAGAACCAAGTTGCCAGCTGCTACCCTGAGGGCCAGGCCTGCCCCAATCTTCAAAACATGAGAAATGTAGAGGCTGAGATGCAAGAAAGTTTTGCATATCAGCGAGAAGAGGGGGAAAAAGCTTTTACTATCTACCTTCTACACAGAATGCCCCTTGGCATCGCTTCTGTCCGGGATGTGGCAAGCTTTCAGTGCTGGGGATCCCCTGGGAGGCCAAGTGGACTTCCTCATCTTATAATGAATGACCTGGGGGAAGAGACCATGCCGGGACCTGGCTGAGCTCCAGGAGTGCAAGCTCTCTACACAATTCCCTGTCCACTATTCATTGCTTTATTCTCCTTTTCCCAATCTCTGTATGGGTTTCCAAGGTTTTGCCGGGACCACAAGGGAATGTCCTAGGTGACCTCTGTTCTGATTCTCTATCTTATAGCTTTCAAATCCCAAATAAAGTATTTTTCTCCACCCCCAGTTATTAGGGCTTCCTAGCAGGCCTTTTAGAAAGACATGTAAAAATCCTCTGGAAGCTTAAATAAACCATACACACTGCAACTCTACCCAATACAGAGCTTTCTCAACTACTTGTTGTCCATGAGTCGTCCTACCCTTGCAAACTCTGACTGGTTTTCTTCCTCATATGTATCCACATAACAGACTCAATATCCATCTGTTTTTCTTAGGACTGGGAAACGTTCAGAATCTTTATTAAAGACGGTTCATAAAAAGAACAAGATTAATTTCACGAGATGCAGAATGCCTTCCATTATTAAAAAGGTACCTCTCCCACTTGTCCAGTACAGAAAAACCCAAGTCCTAAGAGGTCATGGTCAAGCAGTGTCCAAACTGGGGCAGAGGCTGGGGACCAGGGATCAGCTCACCCGCTCTCTTGCTTACTCCTCAGTTCCAGGCAAGCCCAAGCCACAGCCGCTGGGAATTCTCACAACCCCGGGCCTCCGCCAGCTCTGGGGTCACCTGTCTCAGAAGTACAGTGCACGAGAATGTAACAGTGCCTGAAAACAGCTTGCCGACTCTCTTTACAGGATTGTTGCGGGAATCTGGGGTGCAGGGGAGACGCCAGTGCTTTCAGTCGCTAGATGCATGTTCATTCAAATTCATTCAAGTTTTTGTTTACTTGACTTAAAAACGGCTCCCTGCAGTAAGAGGATCCAAACCGTCAGGGAATCGGCGCGAGCAGCCCGATGTGGACGAACTCTACCGAGATGTGAATGGGCTTTCTCGGCCGCTAGCCTCTTTTAAGGGCTCACCTTCGTCTAGGGAGGAGAGCAGAGCCGGCTCTCGGGTGCCTTTATGGAGAAATCCTAGCTCCGTCCAGCCCAGCCCGGAGAGAGAGCCGAGAGCGCGCGGCCCGGGTTCCAGCCAGCCAGGAGCAGTGAGATAATGAATGTGAAAAGGCTCCAGGCGGGAGATTGTTATTCTTGCGGATTGCCTTCTCCGAAGCGAGCATGGGGAGGGGGAGTGGGATTCATCTTCAAACAAGGGGAAACATTCCTAGTTTGGGTTTTCCAGCCAGAGAAAGTGCGTGCAATCTTGTTTTCAGCCATGTCTTTCTTTCCGTTAAAGGTCTCTAAATGTTGAGGTCCCTCGCGGAATGCACCCCCAGTTCCCACCCCCCGTGTCCGACCCTCTCTCCGCGGGGCAAGAGGGCTGCTGTAGTCCAGGCGGTGGCGCTCCCAGACAGTGCAACCCCCTTCCCCCACTGCAACAAGAGGGCTAGTCTGGGACAAGTTTCCGAGTGTTTGCTGATATTTTCTGGGAGGCTTTTCAACAAGACCCATGACTTCGAGTAGCGGGCAGAATCCATTCCCATGACCAAGGTTGTGGAGGGAGCCAGTACAGAATCTCGCCCTTTCAGTTTAGCCCCCCGCCGTTCGGATTTCCCGTGGCCCGCGCGCTTCACGAACCTGGGCGCACCTCTGGGAACCGTGACGCCTCGGGAGGGAGATTTCCGCGGCAAGGAGCCGCCGGACCGAATGAGGTGGAAATGAGATCCCTGGCAGGGGTGGACGGAGATGAGTCGTACGCCTGGGACGGAGGCGCTGGTCCGCCGCTGTCTTCTTGGCTGCGCTGCCCGGCACCTCCGCGCCCGTCCCGCTGCTGCAGCGCAGCTCCCCAAGGCTGCTCGAGAACCCAGTTCTACCCTGTGGAGGGTGCGGAGCACTTCCAGAGGGGACTAGAGCCGAAACCGTCGCCCGGGGTTTCTTAGAGGAGCAGCGGCCCAAGAGAAGGGCTTTCTTGCCCCCTTTACTTTGCCCAAAGCAATCTCTGAGCTCCCGCAGCCCGGGTGCTCCGCAGCGGGGAAGGGGATCAGCTCCCGCTCTCGCTTGCCCCAGCGTTTGGGACAAATAGCCACCAGCTACATCCCCTCGCTTCCACATCGCAGACTCAGCCCCAGCTCCTAGAGCCAGGGGCAGGGGACAGTTCCCTCGGTAGAGCCTAAGTCCGGGATCGACTGAGCGGTCCACTCGCTGCTGCCGCTAAGGAAGCCAACCGGCTCCTGGCAGGCAGTGGAGGAGAGAGAAGTCCCCTAGAGACTGGCCACCCAGACTGAGGATGGAAGCTCTGGGAAGCTGTCCCCTGGACCCCAACGAGGTGCAGAAGGCTCTGAAAGGGCAAGATCTCCTGGAGTGGAATGAACCTTTCAAGGAGACCGTAGGGGCACATATGTGAGGTTCAAGGACCACTGGCTCCCCCCACACTCTATTGGGATGCTACAGACTGGCGTGGGTTGGAACTGGACCCCAAGAGGGACCCCATGCCCCTGCCCTGTACTTTATATAGCTTTGCTGGGTGTTTGCATTGGAAGGGAAAGGAGAACTTGCTAGAAACAGATGCGCAGTAACCGGGGGCGGGGAGGTGGACTCTGAGCTTGTCACGATGCAAGGTACCTAGGGGATGGGGAGGGGAGGCTAGAGGGGAAGCACAAACAAGGCAGTCGGAAGCAAGACGACACCTCGATGTCGATTTGTCCAAAAAGAGTTGGAGACCAAAGCGGGGGTGTTCAGGGAGCTCTGATTGGTCGGGGGGAGGGACTTGGGGTGGGGCTAGCCGCCTCTTGAGGCTTTAAAAGCTCATCGGAGAGGGGCGGGATGCTGTCATTTGCTCTCTGGTTCTCGGAGGGGAAGCAGCTTTCCCGAAGCTCCAGGCTCCTGGTGACAGAGCAGGTGTTGGCGGTCCTGACCGGCTGGGAGATCTTAACGGTCTCCAGCAGCAACATGGGGCCTACCCTGGCAGTTCCCACCCCATACGGCTGCGTTGGCTGTAAGCTGCCACAGCCGGACTACCCACCAGCTCTAATCGTCTTTATGTTCTGCGCAATGGTTATCACCATCGTCGTAGACCTGATTGGCAACTCCATGGTCATCCTAGCTGTGACAAAGAACAAGAAGCTTCGAAATTCTGGTAAGCCACCCTTCCTGCTTCCTACCCAGCCCTCAGCCACTTGCCACCCCTGGGGCACGAATTTGGGAGCCTGAAACAGGGAACCCTTGGACCGTGCCCTCGCACTGAACGTCCCTACCCCCAAATTCTTTGCGAACCTGGGCGGTGATGTTATGTGGGCCCCCCCTTAATTTAGAGCTTCTCAAGGCTGAGGGAGCTCAGGAAATTAGCTTTTGGCGTCCAAGTGCAAAGCCCGGGTTCCCGCGGAGCGCGGCAGACCTCCGAGTCCTGCCCCATCGGAGA
Organism: Nasua narica; assembly: GCA_028533885.1. Lineage (NCBI taxonomy): Eukaryota > Metazoa > Chordata > Mammalia > Carnivora > Procyonidae > Nasua > Nasua narica. The sequence goes on from CM052801.1 coordinate 99,864,945, forward strand.
CCTGATGCAGAGCGAGCCGGCACCCGAGCGGAGAGTGCGGCCACCGTCTGGGGACTGGACGCCGCAGAGGTGGCCGCGCCCAGGCGGTACGGTTCGAATTGATGCGGAGGGAGCCGCGGGGTTGCGACTCGCTCCGGAAAGTTAAGTTTGCGGCGGCTGCGGCGGCTGCGGTGGCGCTTACAGGAGCGAAACCCGGCGGCCGCGCCCGAAAGCCAGCTGAGCCCCCGCTGCTGCGACCCTGGGGCTCCCGAGCGGCTCCCGGGCGGCTCCCGGGCAGCGGAGCACAGACCCTGGCGCCTGAGTGTGGAGCAGGGTGGTCTGAGTCCCCCGGAGCCGAGCTCCGTCCGCCCGTCCCAGGGCGCAAGGCGGCGAGAGCAGAGCGGCGGTCTGGGCGCAGCAGGCGGTGGCAGCGACGGCAGCGGCGGCGGAGATCCCGAAATCCGTAAGCCGGGTGTTGGGGGTCCCAGAGCCGGGCGGAGGAGAGGCCCCCCCCAGAGCTTGGCCTCCGGCGGGGTGGGGATGAAGACCGCAGAACCGGGCGAGGATGGCGGGAGGGTGGCGGGAGAGCTCAGAGTGGGTGGCGGGAGACTCGGAGAGACTGCAAAGCGCGGGGAGCTGGGACGGGGTGGTGAGGCGAGGGAGAATCCCCTCGCAATCAGCCAGTGCAGAGGGGAGGGGCCAGCTGCGATCCGGCTTGGGGAGGCGCGGGAAGCTGCTGGGGGCCGGGACCTGTGCAGGAGGTGGGGGTGGCAGACCCTGCAAAGCGGTAAGCCCCTTTTGCAGGTTGGGCGGGAGAGGGCCGAGAAGGGGAGGGGAGGGGCGAAGGGGCCCGAATTCCGCGCTCGGGTCCCAGGAGGGAGGGGGCGGCGCCCGGGATCTCTGCTGCTGGGGTCTCGGCTGGCTGGGGCCAGGGGGCAGAAGGAGGAGAGGGGGCGGGGGGAGGGGATCGGGTGCCCGCAGGACTCGGCGGGCGGGGCTCCGGGGAGAGGAGGCAGGCAGTCTCTGGGGGATTACTTTTCGGGGATGAGGAATCACAACTACCATACAAGTTGCAAAATGCACTGACGGACACACAGTCATTAAAAGTTTTCTTTTAAACTCTGGTGGGCGTGTCTGATTTCTTTTTGGTCCCCTGGAGACTTGGGGCCGCACGCTTGGACCTCACCTTCGCTCCAGCAGTGCGGTCCCAAGGAACCACGGAGCCCCGGGGACCACCTGCGAAGCCCATTTTCTTTCTTTACTTTTCTTTTTCCCTTTCCTTTTTTTTTTCCTTCTCCTTTCTTTTCTTCTATAATTCAAATAAAGGTTTTTATGGTTGTTGTGGTTTTGTTTTTAAGGCTTTTCCCTCTGTCTTTTCCACTTCTCTCAATTCATTTCTTTGAGAGAAAACCCTAGAAAGAAATCTCTGGGTAGAAAGCGCTGAGGCCGCGCTTTGGCAGCGCTGGCAGGAGGGCAGAGGAAACTATTCCTTTGCCCTTTTAAAAAGTGCTCATTTTCTCCTAGTTCAAGATGAAGTGCAATATTTTGCCAAACCAATGCTAATTAGCAACGAGGTGTTTCCAAAAAAAAAAAAAGAGGATTCTGCGCCAGCATTTGGCCTCTTCCTCCTTTTTTTTTTTTGGAAAGGTTTTGCAAAAAACGTTCCTAGCGCTGCCCTACAAAACGGGAGTGGGGGCCGACGCCCCCCCCCCTTCACTTCCCTGTTTAGCCACAGGCTCCAGTAAAGTTCAGCGCTGGACCGGGAGCCCTTACACAGGGAGCGGAACGTGCGGGTGCGCGATTCTGCGCTAGACCCGCAGAAAGCAGGCACCTCTGCTAATCCTTGCAGGGATTTTCCTAATTGTTTTTCTCCCTACGCACTGTTTTTGGTTTCAGACTAAATTTTACAGGGTCTCTTCCCTTCCCCTCAGTTTTCACTCTTAGCCTACCTCGGAAATGGTAAGTACTTACTGGACTTGATCATAGATTATTGTCTGATGCCGTTTTCTTAAGAAGACGACGGCCTCTAGTGCCCTTTCTCTTAGGCGTGTTCTCTTAGACGTGTTTGCGTTGTAAAAGCAATGCGGCCCGGAGGACGCAGAAGGCTCATTCATTTTTTCGGCGGGGGTGGGGGTGGTGGTGGGTGAGGCTTCCTGACATTCCTTCAATCTCTTCCCTTCCCCCCATACCTCCAGCCTAATTCCTACCCACAGCTTCAGCAAGCTCGCCTCTACGCCCCTCCCCCTTCTCTCCCTAGCCCCCTGGAGGGGAAAAAAGTTTGCATTTTGTTTTTGTTTAAAATGGTGGCAGCGTGTCCGCGCGTGAGTATGAAGGGCTCCGCAAAGGGCTTCTGTGCTTACTGCTTTCTGACAGAAGTTCGCTTTTTTCTCAAAGGGGACATGACGTTGTTTGAAAGGAAAAAGCTGCACAAAAGACAGGTCCCCCAAACCTAGCTGTGCATCAGAATAATGTTTGTGTATGAGAATAAAAACACAAGAATATTTTTCTAAAATATTTCTAGAATTCTAAATGGTCACCACTTCAGCTGGTCTTTTCTTCCGGCTTCAATTTATACATTTCTATACTTAACCATTTATTTTCCTCTGTTCCCCCCCCCCTTCCCCGATATGTTTTTCAGGCAACATCTTCGTCGTTAGCCTCTCTGCGGCCGACATGTTGGTGGCCGTCTACCCCTACCCTCTGATGCTGCATGCCATGGCCATTGGGGGCTGGGACCTGAGCCAGCTGCAATGCCAGATGGTTGGATTCATCACCGGGCTGAGCGTGGTCGGTTCTATCTTCAACATCGTGGCCATTGCCATCAACCGTTACTGCTACATCTGTCACAGCCTCCAGTACGAGCGCATCTTCAGTGCGCGCAACACCTGCATTTACCTGGTCATCACCTGGGTCATGACCCTCCTGGCCGTCCTGCCCAACATGTACATTGGCACCATCGAGTACGATCCTCGCACCTACACCTGCATCTTCAGCTATGTGAACAACCCTGTCTTTGCTGTGACCATCGTCTGCATCCACTTCGTCCTCCCTCTGCTCGTCGTGGGTTTCTGCTACATGAGGATCTGGACCAAAGTGCTGGCAGCCCGTAACCCGGCTGGGCAGAATCCCGACAACCAGCTTGCTGAGGTTCGCAATTTTCTAACCATGTTTGTGATCTTCCTCCTCTTTGCAGTGTGCTGGTGCCCCATCAACGTGCTCACTGTCTTGGTGGCTGTCAGTCCGAAGGAGATGGCAGGCAAGATCCCCCACTGGCTTTATCTTGCAGCCTACTTCGTAGCCTACTTCAACAGCTGCCTCAACGCTGTCATCTACGGGCTCCTCAATGAGAATTTCCGAAGAGAATACTGGACCATCTTCCATGCTATGCGACACCCCATCCTCTTCCTCTCTGGCCTCATCACCGATGTGCGTGAGACTCGGGAGGCCCGTGCCCTGGCCCGTGCCCGCGCCCGCGCCCGCGACCAAGCCCGTGACCAAGCCCATGAGCAAGATCGTGCCCGTGCCAGTCCTGCTGTAGAGGAAGTGCCGATGAATGTCCGCAATGTTCCACTGCCTGGCGACGCGGCAGCTGGCCAGCCTGAGCGTGCCTCCGGCCGTCCCAAACCGGCCTCTGGCCACCCCAGGTCTGCCTCTGCCTACCGCAAGTCTGCCACTGGCCACCATAAGTCTGTCTTTAGCCACCCCAAGCCTGCTTCTGGTCACCCCAAGTCTGCCACTGTCTATCCTAAGCCCGCCTCTGTCCATTTCAAGGCTGACTCTGTCCATTTTAAGCCCTCCCCCAGCCACCCTAAACCTGTCACTGGCCACCACGTCCCTGCCGGCAGCCACTCAAAGGCTGCCTTCAGCCCTGCCACCAGCCACCCTAAACCCACAGCTGGCTACGGCAAGCCCGCTACTACCCACCCCGAGCCCGCCACTGCTGCTGACGCCCAGCCGGTGATCGCCAGCTACCCTGAGGCCGCCGCTGCTGAGCTCACTGCCTCCTGTCCCCCTGAGACTGCCGCTGCCGGCCACTTTGAGTGTGACGTCACTGACCTCCCTGAGCCTGTCCGCAGCCCTGCCAGTGGGTCCCCGGAGTCTGCTGCCAGCCTACTGGAGCTCGCCGCCGCCGCCGACCTTCCTGACCCCACGGTGACCACCGTTACCACCAACGATTACCATAAGATTGTGGTTATTGATGTTGAGGCTGATTCTGATGAGATGGCTATGTGAAACATGCCCCTAGGGGTGGCCGAGTAGTGATCCACTTTCAAGTTTGTCTAGCATATGTAATTCAAAGTGAGATAACTTACTGCACCTACACACAGACACACAGACATGGACTCACAGACATGGTGTAAGCTACATCCACCTTGTAGGCATACTCCTTCTTTACATAACAGACTCTGAAAAAGTGTGTGTGTGTGTGTGTGTGTGTGTGTGTGTGTGCACGCTTGCTATTTTAGAGATCAAATTTCCCCCAAATTTGACTCCTGTTACTTTGAGCCTCCCTTTCTTCCTATAGTTGACCTTGAGCCAACAGTGATCCCTGAAATTTTAGACTTTGATTTTTCCTCACTCCTGTGTCCCCCTTTCTCCCCTCACCTCATTTCCTTCTCCTTTTTCCTGCTTTCTTCTCTCATCCCCTCAGGGGTGGGGGAGGAGTGCTTCTGTAAGTAAATGTGACTGCAAAGCTTTATGTTTTTAAGTGTGTAACTCTATATTGTACTTTTAATGGCAGTCAGAAAGGTAGTTTTGATAAAGTTCAAGTACTTGAAACAGTTTCTTTTCTAAATTTCAGCAACAAGATATGACCCATATCTGAAGAACACAATTTGATAAGCTCTTATTAAAGTACATTTTTATGCCTATGAGTTCAAATGGCAAAAGGGAAGATATGGCCAAACTGAATTATTTCTAATTTATGAAAATTCAAATGTCGGTGCTGATTTTTATAGTCAAACATGAATGCAAATGATGAGATGTTTTTACCTTGTTTGTAGTCACTTACCTTTTAAAGCATTTGCCAGAATTTTCTTTCATTTAGTTTGGGAGAAACAAATCCACTCATGAACCAATTTATTCTCCTAAAATCCAAATTTGTAGTCACTAGGATCAATTACAATCATGTATTTAATATTATAATTCATACCTACTCTTAACGTCAGAGATTTTTTTAAGACAGCCTGATGTTTCTACATAATCAATCTTTACATTTTTCTTTTTCATTCAGAAGGGAATTCAAGGTAGTAGCTGAAGCCTTTCTCTCCTGCCTTGTCCCTCAGCCTCCTGGCTGGGGACGGAGGCAGGAGGAAAAGATGCCGTACCAGCGAATCCCACTCCCTTTGGCTGAGGTTCTGTGATCTGCAACATTAAGTTGTACATGTCTTGTATCAGCACACCTGACGGCCCAGGAAATGACTTGTCTAGAATTCAAGAAAAAAATTGTTTAATACAAATTTCAACTAATGATTCAAACCAACACATAAAGCAAAGTTTACTGTATAAAAGCTTGTAAGGATAAGTGGAAATGTATTATACTGCCTTAATTTGATTCTGTATTTGTGGTAGCAATTCAATAAAAGTGTTTTGTGGCTTTGGTGTGTGATTTGTTGATAAATTCACTTCCTCCACCAGATTCCTTGTGGGAAGGGTTAGGAGGTGGGTGGAAAAGCATTGACCTTGGGGGATCAGAAGACTTGGGTACAAGTTCTATCCTTTCTATGGGCTTCCTATACCCCACAGCAAGTCAAATGACCACTCTTCCCCCATTTTCTTGACTCAGCAAACTGTGGCCGCGTCGGGATGGAGGAGGGACTCCCTGGGTTTGGTGCGTGTGGCGACAATGGATGACCTGACCCGCCTGTTCTTAGACTTCTGGACCTTGCCTGCCATGGCTTCTGAAAACATATCCTTTGTTTACACCCATGGAAAGCATGAAGTTAGACTCCGATAATGTCACAACCTCAGGGGCTGCTGGGACCAAGAAACAGAGCTCATGAGCCTGTGAGGGGAGGCACAGAGGTGGGACACACGAAGACAGGTGGTTTCCTTTCTGGGGGAAGATGGGTGGCAAGACCCCAGCCACTGGGCAAGGCTCCCTGACCTCAGGAACACAGTCTCAAAAGAATCTCTAATGACAAGAAAATGCCCCAAATAAAGGGCTCTGTAAAAATGAAAGTGGATTCACAATAATATACAGTAGGATATCAATTTTGTTTAGAAAATACATACACTTAAACATGTGTATATACATAAATACAGTTACATACATGTAGTTGTTCTATCAAAGTTTAGCTGGACTGTGAGTATAAACTGAGGTCATCTTAAATTTTCATGCCAAATTACAGTGGTTTGAGCCCCACCAGAATGACTGCTGGACCTTGGACTGACTCCTTGTGTAAAATTTTTGCCAAATATCCCTGGAAACCCCAAAAGGATATTTCTTTGTGTGCTCAAAAGCTGGTCTACAACCAAGGAGTTTTGCTTTGGGTAAGATTACAAGTATTCAAACCAAGGATGCCATGTACCAATGCTCTAAACTACTACACTCCAGGGGGCTCCAGGGGTACAGGCTTCTGAGAGGAGAGGGAAGGACAGAGAAAACTATCCATACTTTCTACAACTTTGTCCTACACTCTACTCTCAAGTGCTAAAGAAACACTGCTTATGCCCAAAGTCACACAAAGTCTCACGAAGAGGCTACTGTGGCCACTCTGCTCACCTGCCCGTAGGCTTACCTCCACCGCGAAAATCCCCCTCGGCCACGAGAACAAGCTGTAGTTTAAGCACAGAGCTAAGAGTTTTCTCTCTGCCCCTCCCTCCTTCATCCTGTCCCTCTCCACTCCCCAAAGTCAGGAAGCCTCATAAACACATCTCTGATTTACCACAGCTACGGTGACAGTTTAAATGACAGTTTGCCCCAGTTTCTACTTTTTTTCTCTTTATTTTTTTAAAGATTTTTTTAATTTATTTGAGAATTTGAAAGAGAGAGAGAAAGAGAGCATGAGTGGGGAGAAGGTCAGAGGGAGAAGCAGCCTCCCAGTGGAGCTGGGAGCCCGATGCGGGACTCAATTCCGGGACTCCGGGATCATGACCTGAGCCGAAGGCAGTCGCTCAACCAACTGAGCCACCCAGGGGCCCTTTTTTTCCCTCTTTAAATGGAAATCAAATGTACATACCATGAAGTGACAGCTTGGCAACTTTTTACATACATATACATCTGTGTAACTACCACTCTGAGGAAGATATAGATAATCTTCTAGAAGGCTCCGATTTGCCTTCTTCGAGTCAATACTTCATCCAAAAGCAGCCATTATCCTGACCTCTTATCTCCATACATTAATTCTGTCTGTTCTAGAACTTCATATAAAAAGAAGTATACAGTATGTATTCTATTGTATACAGTTTCTTGTTTTTTCTTATTGTGATAAAATGTATATAACATAAAATTTACCATTTAATCATTTTTAAGTGTACAATTCAGGGCATTAAGTGCATTCACAACATTGTGTGACCATCACCCATCACCTCAAACATAAACTCTGCAGCCATTAAATAATAACTCCCTATTACCACCTCTCCAACTACCACCTCTCAGACTTCTATTCTGCTTTCTGTCTCTATGAATTTGCCTATTCTAGGAATCTCATATAAGTGAAATCACACAATATTTGTCCTTCTGTGTCTGGTTTCTTTCACTGAGCATAATGTCTTCAAGATTCATCAATGTTGTAGCAGATATCAGTACTTCATTCTTTTTGTGGCTGAATAATATTCCATTGTATGAATACATCACATTTTGTTAGTTCATTCATCCATTGGTGGACTGTTTCCACCTTTTGGCTATTGTGAATAGTGCTGTTATGAACATTGATTTTCAAGTATTTGTTTGATTTCCTGCTTTCAATTCCTTGGGATATATATCTAGGAATAGAATTAACGAATCATATATTAGTCTGGCTTCTTTCGCTCAATATTATGTCTTTCGGATTCATTCATGTTTTTGTATGTATCAGTAGTTTGAGTGGTTTTTTTGTTTCATTTTTATGTAGTAATCTATGAGATGAGTATACTACAGTTTATTTAGTGATTTTGTAGATGGACTCTTGATGGACATTTGGGTTGTTTCCAATTTGGGGCTATTATAAAAAATGTTTTTATCAACCTTTTTGTACATCTCAATTTTATTTAAGATACAATTTTCCATAGAGTGAACTACACAAATCTTCGGTGCAGAGCTCAATGAATTTTTAAGTATGTTTACATCTGTGTAACCACCACAGAAATCAAGATATAAAACATTTCTAGCACTTAGAAGGTGCCATTATGCTAAATTAATTTTGCTGGTTCTTCAACTCCATTTAAATGGAAACATTAGAATGTACTCTTTGTATCTGGCTTTTCTGCTTATAAATTTGTCTGTGATATTTATGCATTGCTTTTGGTAGAAGTATATTCCTTTTTATTGCTCTGTATAATTCCCTCATATTGAATATACCAATTTTTTTATTCATTCTACTACAGATGAACACTTGGGCTATTTTTTTGGGTTCGGGCTGTTATGAAGAAAGTTATTATGCTTTGTCTCCCCCTCCAACTTACCCCAATTCACTTTTCCTTTCCTTCTCCTAAGTCCTCCATGTTATTCCTTATGCTCCACAAGTAAGTGAAACCATATGATAATTGACTTTCTCTGCTTGACTTATTTCACTCAGCATAATCTCCTGGAGGGAGGCGTGGGGGGCTGAGCGAGCCTGGTGGTGGGTATTGAGGAGGGCACCTGTTGCATGGAGCACTGGGTGTGGTGCATGAACAATGAATCTTGGAACAGTGAAAAAATAAAAATAAATTAAAAAAAGGAATTTAGAAACGAAAAACTCAGAATTCACAAAATTAGAAAAAAGAAAGTTATTATGAACATTCTTGTACATGCCTTTTGGTACACATACGGATTTATTGCGCTTGGAAATACACCTAGGTTTGGAATTGCTGAGTCATGAGTAGATGTGTGTTTAGTTTTAGTAGGCACTGCCAAATGTTTTTCTAAAGTGGTTGACCCAATTTATATTGGCACCAGCAATGTGTATGTTTGAGGTGCACTGCATTCTTGCCAACATTCAGTAATCGCAGCCTTTTAATTTTAGCTATTCTAGTGTCTAGTGCTATATCATTGTATTTTTAATATGCATTTCTTTAATGGTTAATCATGTTGGCCATCTTTCACATGATCCTTGATCATTTGGGTATCTTTAGTGAAGGATCTGAACAAACATTTTGGCTGTTTTAAATTTGAGGTTTCTGTCTTCTTATTGTCAGTAGAAGAAGTTCTTTATATATCCTGGATATATATACATATTTCACGAATATCTTCTCTTAGTCTGTGGTTTGCCTTCTCTCTCTCTCTCTTAGTTGTATTTTTTGAGGGGCAAAAGTCCTTAATATTATGAAGTCCAATTTAATTAGTTTTTCCTTTTATGATTATGCTTTGTGCTTAAGAAATTTCTGGCTACTCAAAAAAAAAAAAAAGAAATTTCTGATTACTCTAATATAATGAATATTCTCCAAGTTTTTCTTTTAGGAATATTGTTGTTTTGCCTTTAACATTTAGGTCTATGCTTCATCTTAAGTTAATTTTTTTGTGTTTGGTGTGAGATATTGGTCAAAGTTCAATTTTTTTTATATAGTCATGGTTCGTATTTCCATTTTATCACCACCATGTACTGAAAAGACCATCCTTTGCCCCACTGAATTACAGGGGAAACTTTGTTATAAATTAGTTAATCAAAAAATAAAAATTATCTATCATCTCTCTGTCATTTAGCTATCTCTTTCCTTCTAGACTGTCTAGTCTGTCTCATTAGTCTATTTGTCTAGCCTTTCACTAAAGCCACATTGTGGTTTTTTAAAATTTGTTTTCTCTGTCCTCTGAGTTTATGTGCATTAAATCAATTTAGTTAAATCAAAATGATTTTCTACATTCTTTTTTAAATTGTATTTTATTTTGTTTTTTCAGTGTTGTAGTTTTTAAATTTTAATTAAACTATGCATTATATACAATAATATGCATACATACTAAGTGTATAGCTAAATGGATTTTCACTCATATGTGCATTTTTATATCACCATCTTCCAGATGATATAGAACATTTCTATAATCCCAAAAGATACTTTCATGCCCTAACTCAGTCAATATATCCCCCAAATTTAACCACTAATCTAACTTCTATCATCACAGATCACTTTTGCCCATTTTTAAATTTCTTTAAAAGGAGTAACAATATGTACACTTTGCCTCTGGCTAATTTTGGTAAACATTATGCTCTTGAGAGGCATCCATGTTGTTGACTGAATCAGCAGGTGTTGTAAAAAGTTTTCATAGATTTAGTGATGTGAAATACTTTCAATCCACATTATGTTGAAAAAGTGGATTATAAAGTGATATATAATTTTAAGAAAGCCATTCATAAATTATCAAGACATATTTTAATGTTTTCTATAGTAAGTATATACATATATATTTTATTGAGATATAATTCATCATTTTAAAGTATTCAATGCAGTAGTTGTGTTTTTTCATTTTTGCTGGATTCACAAAGGTATGCCACCATCATTTGTAATCAGATCCTTGCGTGTTTTCATCACCCAAACAGAAAATCTATACTATTATAGGGATTCCTTATTATCTCCTTGAGGCCCCATGACAACAACTAATCTACTTTTTGTGTCTGTGAATTTATCCATTCTGGATATTTCATATAAATGGAATCATACAATGTGTGGCCTTTTGTGTTTGGTTTCTTTCATTTAGCGCAGTTTTCAAGGTGCATCCACGTTGTAACGTATATTAGAACTTTGCTTATTTGTGATGCCGAATAATGTTCTTTTTAAAAAATATTTATTTATTTGAGAGAGAGAAAGAGTGCAAGAGCATGAGTGGAAGGGGCAGAGGGAAAGGGAGAGAAAAAACTGAAGCAAACTCCATGCAGAGCACAGAGCCCATTGTGGGGCTTGATCTCAAGACCCTGAGATCATGACCTGAGCTGAAACCAAGAGTTGGATGCTTAACCTACTGAGCCACACAGGCTCAGTAGGTTAACAAAATTCTTTTGTTTGCGTACACCACATATTGTTTATCCATTCATCTGTCAGTGAAAATTTGGATTGTTTCCACCTTTTGCCTATTGTGAGTACCACTGCTATGAACATTGGCAAACACGTATATGTTTCTAGATGTGGAAAACGAGAGATAGAAAAATAATATGAGCCCAAAAGAAACAGAAGAAAAGAAACAGTAAAGATCAGAGGAGAAATCAATGACATTGAAAGCTGGAAATTGGTATATAAAATCAAACTAAAAGCTGGTTCTTTGAAAAGATCAATAAAATTGATAAAGCTCTAGCCAAGCTAACTAAGAAATAGAGAGGACACAAATTGCTATTACCGGAAATGAAACTGACCAATTACTTGATACCTGAAAGACGCAATCTACTAAAGCCCACACAAAGAGTTCAGGGTAACTCCAAATCTGTTATGTTCTCTCCTGCAGCTGCGAAGCTTCTGTTTTTCACTACTATGGTTGTGAAGTTACTGATTTTCAAAGCTACAGTGGAGCTATGGGAGAGGAATGGAATTAGGGAAAGTTAAAGCACCACCAAACCTCACTAAAATTCAGTCATTTTTCTGGAATAAACTCTTTGGATTGTTTTAAGACTTAGGTTAACTTCCTGAGCTCTGAAAAAGTTGATTTTAACCCTTTTTGTGATGTTCTTGCTTTTATGGAGAAGCACATTTTTGGAAGCCCTTATACTGCCATTCTGAAAGTGCCCTCCTGTACTTTAATTTTTTTCACTTGGATATTATGTCATAGAAGTCACTCTGAGTCAGTTCATAGAGACCTTCTTCATCCTTTTTTTATAGCATCATTTATTCAAGCACTCTCGTATGTGTGGACATGCAGGTTGTTTCCAATACTCTGCAATTACAAACTATGCTGCAGGAACATTCTTGTGCATATGTATTTTTGGATTGTTGGAAATTCATCCTCGAGAATAGATTTTTAAAATAGAAATTTCTGTATGTGCTATGGCAAATGCTGTGAAATGTGTAAGCCTGATGATTCACAGACATGCACCCTGGGGCAAATAATACATTATATGTTAATAAATAAATAAATTTAAAAGAAAAAAATAGAAATTTCTGGGTTGAAAAGTTCTATTAGGTGTTACCAATTGCTCTCTGGAAGTGCTGTACTGGTCTGCATTTTAAGCAGCAATGTAGCACACAATGAGCATGTGTGTTTCCCCACAGACTTATTGACAGATTCTGTTGTCATAATTCTTACAGTTTTGCCTGCCTGCTAGGTAACAAGTGGTATCTTAGTATACTTTCATCAACAGCTCTCTAATATGTACTGAGTTTGAATATTTTTCACATGTTTAAGGGGCATTTTTATGTTCTTTTTCAGGGTGAATTATTATCTGTTTATGTAGTTTCCTCACTTTTCTATTGGGTTTTTGGTCCTTTGTCCCTCAATTGTATAAAACTTCAAATGATTATTTTTATAGAGTTGCTAATCACAAGTCATGCCTGAGCTTTGATATTTTTTCTTGTGCAAATATTTCAGGTCAAATTAAATGCCTTTTTCAGTGGCTATGATTCACTGTGATTCAATTCAAGTTTTTTGAGCATCTCATTAATCAACTGCAGAAGTTCCAGAAAAGGTTCGATAAACTGAGAAATTTTGATTAGCGTCAAGCCAGATAAGGACTGAATTTTTACTATTGAATGAAACTCCTGTGTGGGGTTGGGAGTGGGGATGGGGAGAGTTGATATGAAGTTTTCTAAGAAAGTGTGGAATTATGAAGCATGAGTCATTGTTTGTAAGTTAAAAAAGGGGTTGGAGGGGTGCCTGGGTGGCTCAGTGGGTTAAAGCCTCTGCGTTCGGCTCAGGTCATGATCTTGGGGTCCTGGGATGGAGCCCTGCATCGGGCTCTCTGCTCAGTGGGGAGCCTGCTTCCCCCTCTCTCTGCCTGCCTCTCTGCCTACTTGTGATCTCTCTCTGTCAAATAAATAAATAAAATCTTTAAAAAAAAAAAGAGGGGTGGAAATTAAGCAAGAAGGAGCTATGACTGAGGTACCTGGGTGGCTCAGTTGTTAAGCATCTGCCTTTGGCTCAAGTCCTGATCCCGGGGTTCTGGGATCGAGCTCCACATCAGGTTTCCTGCTGAACAGCCTGCTTTTCCCTCTCCCGCTCCCCCTGGTTGTGTTCCCTCTCTCCCTGTGTCTCTCTCTGTCAAATAAATAAATAACATCTTTTAAAAAAAGGAGCTATAACCATAAGAAGAATATTTTTAAAATGAGGGTTAATAGTCTTGGGCAGATTAGCAGGAAAAAACAGTAAAAGGTCAAGCAAAAAAATTTCTCATAGATTTGATACATATTTATTGAATATCTATTATGTGTAAGACTCTCTTCTAGGCAGATAGTCTATGGGAATTACCAAGATAAACAAGGGAGAATCCCGGACCTAATTTAAAGGCCTGAAATGAACAATGCTGTGGAGCATAAGGAATAACATGGAGGACATTGGGAGAAGGAAAGGAAAAGTGAATTGGAGGAAATTGGAGGGGGCGATGAACCAGGAGAGACTGTGGACTCTGAGCAACAAACTGAGGGTTTTGGAGGGGAGGGGGTGGGGGGGTGGGCGAGCCTGGTGGTGGGTATTGAGAAGGGCACGTATTGCATGGAGCACTGGGTGTGGTGCATGAACAATCAATCTTGGAACACTAAAAAAAATAAAACTAAGATGTTAAAAAAAAGAAAAAAAGAAACTGGTCTAGAGTCAGAAAGCTGGAAAATTGGACAATTTGAACTCACATCTGCTTAGAAAATGCCAAATATCAATTTTGAATAATACTTCACAGTGAATTCTGTTAGGACTAGTCAAACCAGGTTAGCCTAAGATAACAATAGTAGCTAACCTCATTTCATAATTTCTATATGCCAAACACAGCACTCAACAATTTACACAGATCATAGTTAATCCTGAGACAGATTTCAAATGTTGGGATTCTCTGTTGCACACCTGAAACTAATGTGACATTGTGTGTCAACTACACTTAAAACAAAAATAAATAGATGTTTGCATTCTCTACACTCTCTCTGACACTACCATCTACCTCATTGTCTATACTGAAATCCCAGGTTTCATCAAAGACTCCTACCTCACCCATGTCCATTAGTTGATCAATCCAGTACCTTCTCCTCTTCAATAACAATTTAATTCATCTTTTGTTCTTTTTTTTAAATGGAAATTTTTTTAAAGATTTTATTTATTTGACGAGAGAGAGAGATCACAAGTAGGCAGAGCGGCAGGCAGAGAGAGGGGGGAAGCAGGCTCCCCGCTGAGCAAAGAACCTGATGTGGGGCTCCATCCCAGGACCCTGAGATCATGACCTGGGCCGAAGGCAGAGGCTTTAACCCACTGAGCCACCCAAGCGCCCCTCATCTTTTGTTCTTAATCCTTAGTTTAAACCACCATCATATCTTAGATGGATTACTTTAAGAACTTCTGTACCCATCTCCCAACCTTTCTAATCCACTCTTTGTAAATTGCAGATCCAAATACATTGTTCCTCTAGTCCTCCTCCTAACCTTAGCTTGGCAGTACCCTTCCTTGACCCACTCCATATATCAGCTGTATTGAGCTGCCTTGCTTTTCCCCAGTCTTGTCTCTATGTCCCTCTGTTTCTGAGTTCTTCATTTTTAGGTTTATGCTTCTCTTGTCTATGGTATATGTTGCAAATATCTTCTAACCATTTGGCAGTTGTCTTTTGGTTTCTTTTATGCTACATTTGTCATGTAAGTTTTTTATTCTTTATTTAAATTCAATTTACTTAATATATAGTGTACTATTAGTTTCAGGGATAGAATTTAGTAATTCATCATTTGCATATAACATCAAATGCTCATTACATCAAGTGCCCTTCTTAATGCCCATCACCCAGTTACCCCATCCCACCACCCACCACCCCTCCAGTAACCCTCATATTATTTCCTAGAATTCATATCTCTTATAGTTTGTCTCCCTCTCAATTTTCATCTTATTTTATTTTTCCTTCCCTTCCCCTATGTTCATCTCTTTTCTTTCTTAAATTCTACATATGAGTGAAATCATACAGTATTTGTCTTTCTCTGACTAACTTATTTCACTTAGGATATTATCCTCTAGTTCCATCCGTGTCATTGCAAATGGCAAGATTTCATTCTTTTTGATGGCTGAGTAATATTCCATTGTATATGTATATACAACATCTTCTTTATCCATTCGTCTGTATGTGGACATTGCCATGCAAATTTTTAAGAGTTAATCAAATTTATTAGATTTTTTTTTTATTGCTTTTAGATTTTGAGTCATAGTTAGACTTTCTCTACACCAAGGTTAAAGAGGAATTTTCCTATGTTTTCTTCTGGTGCTTGCATGGTTTCATTGTTTACATTTAGCTCACTCATCCATTTGCGGCCTATTTTTTTTTTTTTAAGATTTCTTTTATTTATTTGACAGAGAGAGAGAAAGAGCACTAGCTGGGTGGGGTAGAGGGACAGATGGAGAGGGAGAAGCGGACTTCCTGCTGAGCACGGAGCCTGATGCAGGGCTCAATGCCAGGATCCTGAGATCATGACCTGAGGCAGATGCTTAACCAACTGAGCCACCCAGGTGCCCCGAGTCTACTTTTTTTTTTTCTATGCTGTGAAATATGAATGTAATTTTATCTTGTTTCCTGTGAAATTATCTGGGTCTGTGCTTTTTTGTGGAGTAGTCCCTTTTATAGAAATTGGTACACTTAAGGTTTCTAAGGCTAATGCGGTCAGTTTTGGTAACTTGAATTTCCTTAGGAAAGTATCCATTTCCTCAAGGTTTTCAAATTTGTTTGCATAGAGGCCTCATATGAATTTTAAAATTTCATTTGTTTCAAAGGTAATTTCTCCCTTGTCAGTTCTTATTTTGTATATTTGTGCTTCCTTTCTTCATTTCTTTTCTTGTTAAAGTTAGCTAGTACTTTGTCTATATTGTTAATATTTACAAAATTATACTTTTATTTCTTGACCTAATGTCTTTCTCTTTTCTTCATTTATTTCTGCTTCTACCTTTGTTATTTCCTGCTTTCTTTTGGTTTTTAAAATTCTTTTTCTAGGGACGCCTGAGTGGCTCAGTTGATTAAGCTGCTGCCTTTGGCTCAGGTCATGATCCCAGGGTCCTGGGATCGAGTCCCACATCAGGCTTCTTGCTCAGCAGGGAGCCTGCTTCTCCTCTGCCTCTGCCTGCCACTTTGCCTGCTTGTGCTCTCTCTCCCCCTCTCTCTCTGACAAATAAATAAATAAAATTTTTTTTAAAAAAAAGATACTTAATTCTTCTTTAAAAAAAATTCTTTTTCTAGTTTTATGAGTTTTTTAGTTGATTTGATAAAATAAAATATTGAATAAAATTTTATTCATTTTTTGTTATTTCAGTTTTCTGGATAAAAGTTTATAATGCAAAAAAATTTCCCCTGATCACTTCTTTAAATGCATCCCATAGATTCTAATAAGTGGTATTTTTTTGTCTTTTTTTAGAAATCTGTAATATCAGTCTGTAATTGCCATGTCATGCAGAAGTTGTTTAATAGGAGATTCCAAAATTTTGAGGAAGGATCTTTCTGTTTTTGTTTTTGTTGGTACACCCTATATGTGATTATATTTTAGTCAGAGCATGTTGTTTGTGATATTTATATTTTATGGAACTTACTGATGTTTTCTTTGTAACCTAATAAATGATCAATGTTTGCCAATGTGCCATGAACACTTGGGGACACTTATTATCACAGTGTAGACCTCAACATATATACAAAATATCTATCCTATTAATTATTGTTTCCTAATAAACATGCACATTCTATCTCCATATGTATTTTTGTCCACTTGATTTATATTGTATTAAAAATGGTGAATTTTACCTGTGCATGTCTCTTTGCATCCTCTGCAGTTTTTGCTTCGAGATAATCACTGTGTTCTTTGGTGTTTAAATATTAATAAGTGTTATCTGTTTATTGTGGACTGTAACTTGTGCATTAAAACTGTCCTTTGTTGTCAGTTTAATACTTCTGAGATTGAATTTGACTTTGTTTGATATAAGAATCACTACACTTTCTCTCTTTTTTGTTTCCATTTGCCTGGTAAAATTTTGTCTATTGCTTGATTTTTAGTCTTTCTGAATCAATTTGTTGTAGGTGTGCATGTTATAAACAGCATATAGTTATTTAATCGGCTTTCTTGAGGTATAATTTACCTAACAAAATTCACCTATTTTAAGTATACAAGTCAATGATTTTTAGTAAATCTACAGGATTTTGCAAACATTAACCACAGTCCAATTTTAGAACATTTCTATCACCCGAGAAAGGTCCCTCATGAAGATTTGCAGTTACTCTCCATTTCTCTCCCCACATCAAGGAAAGCATCAATCTACTTTTTGTCTCAAAACATTCACCTTTTTGGGGAAACTTCATACAAATGAGATTGTACAATATGTGTTTCTTTCACATCTGGCTTCCTTCACTTAGCATAAAGTTTCTGAGGTTTATCCTTATAGCACGTATCAGTGCTTCATTCCTTTTGCCATTAAGTAATATTCCAGTATACGCATATGCCACATTTTTGTTTATGTGTTCATCAGTTGATGGACATTTGAATTGTTTATACCTTTTGGTTATTATGAACATGCTCTTATAAACTTTTGTGTACAAGTTTTTGTGTGGACACATGCTTTCAATTATCTTAAGTATATATCCCTAGAAGTGGAATTTCTAGGTGATATGCTAACTCTATGTTTAAATTTTTGATGATATGAAGATTTCTCTCTGCTCTAACACTTATTTTTCTTTTTCATTATAATCATTCAAATGGTTATGTAATGATACCTCATTGTGGTTTTATTTTGCATTTTTCTTTTTTTTTCCCAAATTTGTTTATTTTAATTTTTCAGTGTTACAAGATTGATTGTTCATGCACCACACCCAGTGCTCCATGCAGTACGTGCCCCTCTCGATACCCACCACCAGGCTCACCCTCCCACCCCCTCCCCTCCAAAACCCTCAGTTTGTTGCTCAGAGTCCACAGTCTCTCCTGGTTCAACACGCACTCCGATTTCCCCCCATTCGCCCTTCCCTTCCTTCTCACGATGCCCTCCATGATTTTCTTTATACTCCACACGTAAGTGAGACCATAAGATAATTGCCTCTCTCCGCTTGACTTATTTCACTCCGCATAATCTCTTCTAGTCCTGTCCATGTTGATACAAAAGTTGGATATTCATCCTTTCTGATGGAGGCATAATATT
>CM052801.1:99883799-99904178 GCA_028533885.1 Nasua narica
CAGACACATGAAAAAATGTTCATCATCTTTAGCCATCAGAGAGATTCAAATCAAAACCACACTGAGATACCACCTTACACCAGTTAGAATGGCCAAAATCAACAAGACAGTAAACAACAAATGCTGGAGAGGATGTGGAGAAAGGGGAACCCTCCTCCACTGTTGGTGGGGATGCAAGTTGGTGCAGCCACTTTGGAAAGCAGTATGGAGATTCCTCAAGAAATTAAAAATAGAGCTACCCTATGGCCCTGCAATTGCACTACTCGGTATTTACCCCAAAGAAGCAGATTAAGTAAAAACTTTAGAGAAAAATATCTGTTGTTTAAGTTATTTGAATTCAAATCTTGAGATACAATGAAGCAAGGTAAAGACTTGCTGAATCAAATCCTAATTATCTGGATGACACCTCACTTAATCCCTAATCTAATAACTTTAACTTTTCAGAACATAGGAAAAAGCAAAGAAGAAAAAGAAAACTACTTTCCAACTTTCACCGCTCAAAATCAAATGTCTCCCAGTAATGAAAATGGACGTTGCACCATTAAATCACCAAGATGTGTGTACTTCCCTTCCAGGAGTGCCTTAGAGGCAATGGGCAATGGTGTGGCACTCTCCATTCTGTATACACACCCCACAAGGAGGCCCAGACTCCCAGGCTGTGGGACCAATCCAAAAGCCAAGGACAGTTTCCCTGGGGTCCACTCAGAAACTTAAAATGGAGGCTGCACAGAAAGCCCAGAATGCCAGCTGAGTGTCTGGTAGAAGGGCAAGCTAATTATGCGTGTGTGTGTGTGTGTGTGCGTGCGTGCATGTGCGCGCGCACACACACACACACACACACACACACATGCTGACCCCTTAACTTTTTGTTGTGTACTACTAGTGGCTTCCTCAATCAGCAGGACCACGGCAAAGGGCTCATCTACCCTTTCACTAGGAAGGCTTTGGTTAATCAGCTAGAGAAAAACATTCCTCTCCATGGGTCTAGATATGAGAGGAAGCTTGGAGAATCTGGTGCTTGTAGAATAGAAGTGAAGGGTAATCCGGAGCCAGAGACATATATTTGAAGAGCACATCTCAATGCAAGTTCAGAGAAGACTGATGATCTCACCACATCTTAATCTGTTCAAGGTGCAAGCTCAAGTATTTTAGTCTACCACCTGTCCTCCAGCATGCAACCCAAAGAAAAGGGCACAGGAGGTTGTGCCCTTCCCTCATAAGCTCTTCCAGACAAGAGGACAGGGGACAAGTCATAGGGTTAGGATTAGACAGTGCCTTCTGTGAATTCCACTGTTTCTCTGTTCTTAGATTTGTGTCTGCATCGATTTTCTCTGTTTTATTTCTATGTTTAATTTCTAAATTAATTTTCTCTATGTTTCCAGGTTAGCATCCTGATAAGCTTCCCTCACATGACTATCAGTCAGAATGGAGAGCAAAAGAAATCCGTCCATTGCTGAGGTATTTGCAATGGATTGAATCATTCCTCAAAGTCCAGGGTCCTTCTAGTCAGACATTGGGAAATTCAGGCTTGACTCTCAGAGAATCAGAGACTAGACCCATGCGGTAGGATAGTGGTTTTGTCCATGAAAGGATGTGTTGTGAGGCAAGGTGGAAAAGTAGATGCAAATCAGTTTGGGGAGAGCCCTATGTGCCATGTTAAAGCTTACAGGTCATTCTATCGGCTATGGGGATCCTTCAAAAGTTACTCTTGGGAAGTAGCTCAGGCAGGGTACCCCTGGTGAATGGGGGTGAGGGGGAAGGGCCAAGAATGGAGAAGAGTAGTCCAGTTAGGAGGCCACTGCAGCAGGCCAGCTGAGTGTTTTCTTAAAGAGTGTCAAGACTGCTTATTCAAATAAACCTTTATCATCCTTGGAGATTTCTTTGTAAATCTACTTGGGAATTGACACCGGACTATAACTCTGAAGCTTCAGAAAATAATTAATTTATTTGGACTGGCAGTTGCACATTTGAGGGATTTTGTACCTAACCCAAACAGGAAATATTATTTGCTTTTATATGATATTAATTATTGGAAAACACAGAATAAGAATGAGATTGCCTCATAAGATGGTAATAGTTCAATGGCCCACCCGCCTCATTCCCCTCCCCAATACACAGCCCTTAAGGAATTCCAGAGTCTATTATCAGCACAGTTTAAAGGCTAATGAAGAAACAATCTTTTTGTAAAGCAACAAAGAACAGAGTTTGAAAGCAGGTCCAGGAGAATGCAAGAGGAAACACTTGGTTCAGTGAAAGGCAAACTTTCCTACGGACATGCAATTTTTTTTTTAAGTACCATGCGTTGCTTCGCAACCTCTAAAGCCTGTGCTTTCAATGCCTGTTCTGTGGGCAACACTTTGCTAAATGCACCATGTGTGGTTAACTGGAGTGATTTAGTAGGGAAAAAAAACTAAGAAAAATGAAACTCAAAGCAAGAGAGTTCAGAGCAGTTTTACTACATGTTTTCTAGACTTCTGAATGGATACTGAAGTTACTGTTAAAGAGACCTTGCTGTACTCATTTGTTTACTAGGTAAAGTGAGTGTGGGGAGCGTTCCAGGGAAGTGCTTTATAGAGGAAAAGAGGAGAGGGAGTTGGAATCCAAACAGGCCTCCCAAAAGTGTGATGTTCATGGCATTGAAAAAAAGGGTGTTTTATAGGGTGACAAAGTGAGACCAATTAGGTAAACAGCAGGAAGAGAGAAAACTTGGAATCCTGCCTCTGATGCTTATGAACTCTGTGGCCTTGTGCAAGTCACTTCATGCTCCTGAGCCTATTTTTTATATGTAAGATTTAGGTAATAATCTCTTCCTTGTCTATAGCTCAAAATGATTGGTAGGCTCCCAAAGACATAATGTAGGGGAATATGCTCTCCTTATGCTAAGGTTTACATCTTGTTCATTTGTTTTAATTGCCAGCACTAATACTGTGCCTGACATTGATTTAGTCATTCAACAAACATTTAATTAGCTCCCTGTACTCAACAAGTACAAAATTGAATGAGAGAGAAATGACAATGCTTTGTTTATTATTATATCTTAGGTACTTCATAAGTGCTTGTAAAATGAGTGAATGGAAGATGCTATTTTCTTTCTAGAACCATTTATCTGGAGCTATGAGACTTAGAAGCCCTCTGCTCTCCTTGGCATCTCCTCTCATTACCCTAACAGTTCTGGTCCCTTCCCTCAGTCTTTCTCTCCTTCCCAAATATTGCCATACTTTAGAGTCGCTTTGGCATCTGTGAGAATGATCCACCCAGAACCCAGGCCTCATCTTCCCAATCTTATCTCCAGTCCCTCATCTACCCCATCATGGCCATGATGACTCTGGAAGTTATCTTACTCCCATTTGCTCCACCTTTGAAATCAAATTCATATGGCTTACTACCTGACCTTCAACTTCTCGCTTGCTAATTCACAGTATAGCAGTTATTCAACTATCTTAGTACTTCCAACCAGTGATGCTTCAGTTTGCTTTTATATATATAAATTTTATTTTATTTTTTAAGTGTTCCAAGATTCATTGTTCATGCACTACACCTCCATGCAATACAATGCTTCAGTTTTCTATTCATTGGCTCTCTCCTCATGTCTTCATTCCTCCTTCCCTAACTTAGCCCCTGCATGATCTGTCACTTCATCCACTATTGTTCTAGTTCATGGCAAGTGGGACCCTGTTCTGGTTCCATGCTTTAGAAAGCCCTGTGCTTTAGAGCACCTTCGCAATATTGTCTAAGTCTTCTTCCAGTGCCAAGGACTAGTCAGGACCAGCAGAGCCATCTGGCAGAGTGCCCTGAGCCTGAGCCAAGACCTCTCGAGTACCATTTCTTCTCTTAAGGGCACCCTGACCCACACATGGTATTGACAAGAGCCACAAGGAGCTCCAGGTATCATCCTTATAGGGTTGGACCTTGGTTCTAGAAAGGAAGCCTGGTGTGAAGAGGCTTCAAACTGACTGATGTGGCATTACTTTCATAGCAATGGACAAGATTAGGAAACTATGACAGTGTTAATAGGTTGATTTGGTATAACGCGCACTCACAATGGATATAGGGTGAGTTCAGGGCTCTGGGCTCCTGATGACCCACCACTGACTCTTGGGTTTGCGTCATATATGCATTTTCAGACCTTGGTGCCACTTTCTATCTACAGCACTCAATGGTGGGGCAGGTGCCATTTATCTTGCATACCTCCTCCACCCACCCCACCAGCCGCTGCTGGCACCCAGAGCATCACTGCACCCTTCCTGCAGGCTTTACATCATTTGTCAAGCTGTCTTATGGAGATGGTTCTGCCTGTCTCCTCTGAGGATTTTTAAGACCATTGCTCTGTACTACCAACAAAATTTTCCAATTAATATTGTCTCTTGCCCCCGATCAGTATGATGATGTGCTCTCCTACATTGGTCTTAAGCCCTGGCAGAAGATAGACTTTTCTTACATGAATGGGACCACTCCTCATTTGCCTGCTTTGCCAGTGGGCCCCTCGCTCATCCTCCCTTCCAGTGGCACTGTATGGAATGCAAGGGTGAAGTCAACGTGGAAAGAGAGCCCATTTTAGGAATGCGGGATTACATCCTGGGGAGCGCAAGAGAGGACATGGTGGGAAGATGTGCTGTCCACATTTATGCTATAAAATGCCAAATGGTACATTGAATATGATCAGAAAACAACCCATCATTCACATGTTCCTGCATACTTTGGGGAAGGCTTGCATTTGTGGTCATCATCAACGAAGCACAGTAACAATGCCCGACAGTCAATTGGTAGCCAGTCTCCACATGTGGCCCAATGGATGACGGCAGCATCATGAGTGATGGTACAGCCAGGATGAAGGTCATGGTGTCAAGAGCCTGCAGAGCCAGGAAGATCTAGATTGTTCCAATACCAGCAGGTTCTGAAGAGCCATGGCACGTGAATAGCCCAACAATACTTCCTTTTCTTCTCTATGGGGATATAGAGAATTATCCATGTACAGTTCATTGGACAATAAGGAACATGAAAATGTAGTTCCTGGACCCGAGCAGGAAGACATGGAGCCCGAATCCTACGGGAACCTTCACACACACTGATGGGGCAACAAACAGACAAATTCTTTCTTTCTCCCTACTGTGTTAAACTTTAGTCAACATTACATTATTGGAATGGAGGAATGAAGACATGAGGAGAGAGCCAATGAATAGAAAACTGAAGCATTGTATTGCATGGAGGTGCAGTGCATGAACAATGAATCTTGGAACACTTAAATGTTCCAACATTACAACAAACATTAATTTGTTTATAGGGGCCCAAAGAGAATATTTGTCGGATGCCCTGTACATCCTCAGGACAGCCTTGACTTTACCAGCCTTTTCAGCCCCCTTATTCATTATCCATCTGCAGCAACACCTTGAAAAATTCTAGACTTAAATGAATCCAGCTATAAGCTGCCTCTTAGACTGCCTTTAAGAAGCTGAGTGATACTGGAGAGAAAAACCCACATCATACGCAGAGAGATGCTTCTATATATTCACTGACCTCACCTGGGCTTGCAGCTCTAATGTGCTTTGCTCTTCCACTCTTCACAATTATTTCTTTCAGCATCCACCTTTTACAAGCCCTCAGTCACTCCTCTCTACTTCCCTTTCACTTAGATGACCTGGCCTCTTGCCTCACAGGGAAAATTGATGCTACCTGCTGAGAATTTTTAGCCACTATGCCTGCAAGCCTTTGTACACACCGCCCTTTGTCCATTCCCAGTGGAAGGTGTCCCTTCACCTATCTAATCCACTCCTAAGACCTGTTGCCTGGATCCCAGTCCTCAAGGATTTATTTGCTGAGTTATTTTTGTACTGCTGTATTTTCCATCTTTTCTATCTACCAAGTCCTTCCAAACAGCATTTAAATATGCTCTAGACTGTTCTATCTTAAGATTCCTTCCCTTAAATTTCAAACTCTTTTTTTAACAACCATTCAAGCTCTCTCCTTCTTGTTCACAAACTTTTCAAAATAGTTATCTACATTCACTTTCTCTACTACCTCACCTCTAACTCCTCAGCTTTGTGCAATCAAGTTTCAACCCCCATTACCCTATGACATTGTTCTAGACAATATCACCAATGACCCCCAAGGCTCAAAATTTAAGGCACTCTTTCATGCCTATTTTGTTAACTTTCAAGTGACATTGACCACCACTATCCTCTTTTTTTTCTTCTTTAGACACCTAGTTTTGGTATCCATGATAGGAATGAGAAGGTGCAGCATGAGGAATAATGGCCGTGGGCAAAGTGGTTCCAAGGCCAAAATGCAAGTAATGAAGACAAGGATTATTGAGAAGTTGTGAGGACCTAGCCTAGGCTCTGCCAACTGACTTTATAATGGATGCAATTTGGATGATAAGGTGACTTTCTTAGACAGTGACAGACAGTGTTAGGTATCAGAAGAACAGAAGGAAGCTGCCAGGAGTAGGGGTGGGGACCAAGGAGCATTTCTCAGAATCGGGGATTGGAAAGACAAGAACACAGAACGGACAGGAGCCAGGACCCTATGCTATTAGCATAGGGACCCAGGCCTCCCTGTGCTAATGGAAAAGTCTGTGCTTAGGGCCCCAGCTGGAGAGAGAAGCGCTAGTGGAGGAGGGGAGCTGGTCTGGGAGAATCCCAAGGCCTTGAGAGCCCAGAGGGACCATGGAGGTGAAAAGGGAAGGCTCTGGGTGCTGGAAGAGGGGGAAAGTTTTGCTTCTGGACTGTAGCTCTTGAGAACAGAGAAAAGTTTGGGGGTATTAAGGCCTTGTGGGGGGAGGGTAAGCAGCTGTATTTATAGGAGGCCAAAGGAAAGGGGAAAAGGGCCTGTGTATCTGAGAAGATGATGGGCTTGGAGGCAAGGGGAAGTGAGACCACCATAAGGGCTCAGAATAGGACACAGGGAAGAGGGGAGACTGCGTCATGGCAGAAGGTATAAGTGTACATACCAGTGGAAGGAAGGGAGGCCAAACCCATGAAGACAGTCTTTCTGGAGAGCTTTTGGGAAAGGCCTGTCTAAACTTTGAATAAGAGCATTCATTGCTTCAGAACCGTTTGTTTACTTCTAGATGACAATTTAACTGCTACAGTATCAATAAGAACTTTAGGGAGCAGAGTATAATCTGAGCTTTGTTTGAAGGACTAGAGACATGGGTAATGTTTTTATTACTTCTTCAAACTTATAAGAAGAGAAATAGATATGGAAATATATTTGATGGTGTGAAAATACAATTTTATTTTTGTACTGTGGCTAGATATTTAAATGCTTAGAGACAACCCCATTCTACTTCATGACAATCTATTAAAGTGGTGAGAAATTAATGTTATTCAATTACTTGTTGACTATCAGTTTCCCCCACTAGAATGGACTTCCATAAGGGCAGAGACCTTGTGAGTCTTCTCATTATCATATTTGCTGTACTTAGGACAGTGCCTTGCACACAGTGGGCTGGGCCATCATCTATAAATGTCTAAATGAAAAAGTAACAGGAGGTAACAATGGAATGTTCAAGAGGTGCCTGGGTAGCTCAGTCAGTTAAGTGTTTGCCTTTGGCTCAGGTCATGATCCAGGGGTCCTGGGATCGAGCCCTGCATCAGGCAACCTGTTCAGTGGGGAATCTGCTTCTCCCTCTCCCTCTGACCCTTCTCCCCTGTTTGTGCTCTAGCTCCCTCTGTCTCTCTCAAGTGAATAAATTTTTTAAGATCTTTAAAAAAAAAGATGGAATCCTCAAAATGTTCCATAAGTATGGGCACCTTGGAGGACTTTGAAAATGACAGCAAAAAAGAAAAACAACTGCAAGATGCCCAGTAATTCTTAGGAGAAAATAACTATAAAGGGGGAAGAGAACAAAACATATGGTCTCAATGGAGCATGGGACATGAAGACAGCAGCACTGTTATTTAAACACAAAAAGGTAAATATGATGTCATAGGTGTCACCAAGATTTTCAGGGATGTGACTGACAGCTGAAAGTGACCTTGAGAATGCAACTTTGTCCACAAGGAGCTGCTCTGGTAAACAAGGAGGCAAATAGCATTTAAGCAAGCAGACATCAAACTCAACATAACCATAACCAAATAATCCAGTTAAGAAATGGGTAGAAGACATGAATAGACAGTTTTCCAAAGAAGACATTCAGATGACTAACAGAAAAAAATGCTTAACATCACACATCATCAGGGAAATACAAATTAAAACCATGATGAGATACCATCTCACACTTGACAGAATGGCTAAAATTATCAACACAGTAAACAACAAGTGTTTGCAAGGATGTGGAGAAAGGGGAACCCTCTTACAGTGTTGGTGGGAATGCAAACTGGTGCAGCTGCTCTGGAAAACAATGTGGAGTTTCCTCAAAAAGTAAAAAAATAGAACTACCCTACAATCCAGCAATTGCACTACTAGGTATTTGCCCAAAGTATATAAAAATACAGGGTCAAAGGGGAACATGCACCTCAATGTTTATAACAACATTATCAACAATAGCCAAACTATGGAAAGAACCCAAATGTCCATTGACTGATGAATGGATAAAGAAGAGGGCTCACACACACACACACACACACACACACACACACACACACGCCAGAATATTACTCAGCCATCAAAAAGAATGAAAACTTGCTGTTTGCAATGACATGGATGCAGTTAGAGTATATTATGCTAAGTGAAATAAATTGGTCAGAGAAAGACAAATACCGTATGATCTCACTTATATGTGGAGTTTAAGAAACAAAGCAGATGAACATAAGAGGAGGGGAAAAAACAGAGAGAGAGAGGGAAACAAACCATAAGACACTCTCTCTCTCTCTTTTTTAAGATTTTATTTATTTATTTGACAGAGAGAGAGAGACAGTGAGACAGGGAACACAAGCAGGGAGAATGGGAGAAGCAGGCTCCCCACTGAGCAGGAAGCCCGACGTGGGGCTCAATCCCAGGACCCTGGGATCATGACCTGAGCTGAAGGGAGACGTCTGAGCCACTCAGGTGCCCAAACCATAAGAGACTCTTAATGGTTAAGAGTTATGGTTAAGAGTTATCATTAAGAGACTCTTAATGATAGAGAACAAACTGAGGGTTGATGGAGGGAAGTAGATGGGGATGTGCTAAATGGGTGATGGGGATTGAGGAGGGCACTTGTGATGAGCACTGAGTGTTGTATGTAAGCGGTGAATCACTAAATTCTACTCCTGAAACCAATATCACACTATATGTTAACTAACTAGAATTTAAATAAAAATGGTGAACTATATGTTGGCTAATTGAACATAATAATAATAAAAAATAAACTATACCTCTGCCAAAAAAATAAAAATCTAAAAATTTAGAAAAAATAAAAATGTGAAAAAACTCTATTTCCTACTTGTTTTATATGACTCTGCAGTGCTTAATCTAGCTGGTTGCTTCTTTCTCATCCCACCAAGTTCCTCCTCACTTCTGCTCCAGCTACCTTCTTCCTATCTTCCTGAATCAATCCTTGTGCTAGAAAGTTCCAGAAAGTTCAGCTTCTGAGAATTTTAGGGCTTCTTATCATACTCCAGCTGAGCTGGCTGAAATTAGAGTTAGCTAAGTACCTAGAATTGTATCTAGCCCCTAATTGCCATTCAATAAATGTTCACTGAATTCAATGTAGTTCATCTCCCTCACCCAAAGCCCTCCCACACTCACACATTGTAGAGGGAAAAATCAAGGCTTAGAAAATGGAGGGCACTTGTTTAAGTTCCATGGTGAAAAAGTTGGGACCAGAGTCCCAGGTTCCCAACTCCTGGGTTAGTAGTTTTCATCATCTCTACATCATTGCCTTTAGCAATTGCCGATCTGCTGTATTTACTTTGGCTTCTACTTCCCCCAAGGTAGATTTTAAAAAGCTCTGTCCTTTGTCATTCATTTCCTCCTTCTTCCTCCATACTACCCATATCCAATTTTTAATACATTCTCCTTACTCATATTATTTGTCCCCTGCCCTCCTTCTCTCTCTGCACTACCACTCCCCCACCCCAGAATATTTTTCCCTTAATAAAAAGGCTCAGTATCTGGGGTGCCTGAGTGGCTCAGTCAGTTAAGCGTCTGTCTGCCTTTGGCCTGGGTCATGATCTCAGGGTCCTGGGATTGAAACCCATGTCAAGCTCCCTGCTCAGCAGGAAGTCTGCTTCTCCCTCTCCCTCTGCCTCTCTCCCTGCTCATGTTCTCTCTTTCAAATAAATTAAAAAAAATATTTAAAAAAAGGCTCAGTATCTTCAGATGGAATACTCAGCAAAGTCAGAAAACAGTCTTTAATTTGATTAAACTACGTATAAAGAGGGGGTGAGCAGGCTTTACGATCACTAGTAGCATTTTGTGTGACATTCTGGGAAAAGTACTACAGGTCTCTAGAAGGTAAACTAATATGCTAGTCAGTGTCTGCATTACACTTTTCCTTCAGACATACAGAAATGTTCATTTGTACTCATTCAAGAAATGAGTATGTTAGAATTTTAATGCCAAAGTTTTGAACGACTGGCTTAAATCCCCTGGAAGTACACCAGAGCAAATTCCAGGTTGGCCAGAGATTTAAATGTGAAAAATAAAACCATAAATATGTAGAAGTTCATATAGGTGAATGAATATTTTCATACTCTTGAAGTGCAGAAGGCAATATTTTCTAGCATGATTTTAAAGACAGAAGCTGTAAAGTAAAAGATTGAGAGATTCCAATATATATGAATCTAAAACTTTTTTTTATTTAAACTCAATTATCCAAGCACGGCATGCGGAAACAACAACTTGCAAACAAAATTGCAACATACATGACAAAAAAGAGTTAACAGCAGTAATATTTTATTTTAATTTTTTAAGATTTTATTTATTTATTTGACAGAGAGAAAGACAGCGAGAGAGGGAATACAAGTAGGTGGAGTGGGAGAGGGAGAAGCAGGCTTCCCGCTGAGCAGGGAACCTGATGCAGGGCTCCAACCCAGGACCTTGGGATCATGACCTGAGCCAAAGGCAGACACTTAAGGACTGAGTCACACAGGTGCCCCAGCATTAATATTTTAAAAGCCTGAAAAATCTGTAAGAAAATGATAACAGAAACATGAGCAAAGAGCATGAATGGAAAAGTGATCAAAGTTAATAAGGATTTTAAAAGATGTTCAATCAAACTATTAATCAGAGAAGTATACTACTGGTTTGAGTATAGATTCTTGTAAATGTTTTGCAGCGCAATCTGGAGAAGTGTGTAAATCAGACAAGGATGCAAAAGCCTTGTTTACAAAAAACAACATGTAAGAAAAAATTAAAATGTCCATTAGTAAGATTTAGTTAATTAAATTATTGGTACACCAATACAAAAGAATGTTATGGATGTATTAAAATGATGATGCAAATCTCAATATACTAACATTAAACAATGTACTCAGCATATTACTACATGAGAAAATCAAGTTACAAAAACAATATCCATAAAACAATCTTTCATTTTTGTGAAAAATTTTATTTGCCCATGATAAAAGCCTGCAGCCACATCAACATTTTACTTATGTGATTTTCATTGTCCTCTTTATAAATTTTTCATTGTCTAAAGATGTTTCAATGATAATAATATTTACTCTATTTTATTCATTTAACAAACATTCTAATAGTGCTTATATATGCCAGGCACTGTTCTAAGAACTTTGCTAATATTAACTCATTTTCCCAGAACAGAAAAATGTAAGTAATAAAGTATTTTCCATGTGGTGGGTAGAGTGGAGGGGCTCATTTCAGAAGTGAGAGGATGCTGGATAATATGAGACTCTTATAGAAGAAATCCACCATGTTTTGACTGAAAGCCATCTCCTTTTAATGACACAATGAGGTCAACAGGTCATGGGAGCCCCATTCCTTTGCCTTTCTCTCATTCTTTTTAATGATGGGACAACTAATTAGCCATTAAGGATTAGCCGAAGAGGGTTTAAGCAGAAGAGCATGCTGGAGCCAGAAGAGGGGGGCTTCCAGTCGCACAGGCCCTGCTTTATTCTGGGCCACACTACTTAGGAGCTGTGTGATATGGGGCAAGTTTGCTTCACTTTTCAGAATCTCAGTTTCCTCATCTGTAAGGTGAGGGGGCAGAGCTAGAAGTTTTATACCATGAGACTGTTTGTTTCCTTAATCTGAGCTCCCTCACTTTTCTCTCTTTAAAGAGCTAGAAAGATCATGTCAGCACTCTCTCTAGTATGGGCCACCCGAACTTAAGAAAGGCTTATATCCATTCAATGGCTGGGTTACCCCAGAACAACCTGTGAGGCAAACTTGACCTATGTGCAGACATATGGAATTATTGATCCTTGGTCTTAGAGTTCTAAATGTTTTGCATTTTCAAATGTGTTTGTTGTCCTTTCTGTTAAACCTGCCCTGGAAGCATTATCAATAAACAGGGTGTTTGCTTACTACATGGATAGTGTGCTTGATATTTTTATTCTCTGGCTGGAAATGCTTCTAAGGATGGATCCCTTTTGCAAATTACCAGCAAATTTTCTCTTGGTCCTCTCCATCTCAGCTTTAAACTGCCCAAGAATCTCTTCATCTCCCCAACTCCCCAAATATTTAACCTCTTCCCTTCCCCCCACCTTATTATC
Source organism: Nasua narica (assembly GCA_028533885.1). Lineage (NCBI taxonomy): Eukaryota > Metazoa > Chordata > Mammalia > Carnivora > Procyonidae > Nasua > Nasua narica. The sequence goes on from CM052801.1 coordinate 99,896,396, forward strand.
TCATACTTCTGGATGTAACATGAAGATGTGGAGTATAACAGGCAAGGTTTAGGGTCAGGGACAAGGTCAGGCCATGGGTTTGTCCTGGCCCTCCCTAGAGGCTTAGATTTAGCAATGGGGGAGCCTTCTAGACTGTCACATATGACAGGTCCCTTAAAGAGCACCACCTTTATTCTACAGGTGGTAAGACCGAGGTCACAGGAGTTATTGGTGGAAACAGGACTCACTCTAAAGACAAAACAGAATGATTTTTCCACTGTCAACTCAGCCAACCCTATTTATTCATTCATTTGACAAATCTTTATCTAACGCCTGCTTTGTATCCAGTACTAGGGATACAGCAGTAACCTAGATAGACATGGTTCTTTTCCCTACAGATCTACAGGGCTCAAGGTCTGGTAGATGAGACAGACTTGAGTGTCAGAATAATTACAAGAGGTAGCACAACATGGTAGGTGAAGGCAAGGGCTCTAGAGCTGCTCTGTCCAGTGTTCTGATCATCCTTTTGCCACTTAATAGCTATGTGACTTGGTAATTTCATTCTTCTTCTCTTATCTTGGTTTCCTCATCTCTAAAGGAGAGGTATCAATAAGGTTTTGCAGATAAATCAGTTAGAGCAATGCCTATCACACAGTAAGTGATCAAAGCTGTTAACTAGTATAGTTATCATCACGCTGAAATCACAAAATGAAAGTACTAAAAAGTCTATTTTGAGTTCCCAAAGTAGATATTCACCATCTTAACTGGAGCGATCAGAAGGTGGTTGAGAGCTAGGGGCTAGCAGGAACAGGATTTATTCAAGCCCCTTCCTCCCTGGCGTATAGGAATTTGGGAAGGGCTTTGGCACTGGCTGCACATCCCAGGTGACCTGGTCAAGCACTTTCAACTTTCAGGCTTCAGGAAGGAAGTACATCTGGGTGACCTCTGTTATTACTGCCAGCTGAGTCAAAAAGAATTATTACAGCCTGGTGTTAAAATGCTATGGAAGAAACCACTACCACACAGATTTACTCTCCAAGTTCCCCAGGGGGTCATTCTTATTCTTCCTTATTTAATGAGTTATCTCTGACAATTTGGTGCTTTTCAAAGGATGCCTGTGAAAGACACTACTTAGATGTAGTCTTGTTATTTCTCCACCTTCACATTACCTCTGCAGCTAGTCTCACTGGGTTAGTAAATAAGCTCTTTCCCTTGCTTGAACCATTCTGGTATTATTTTTCTGCCCATTTTAGAATGCTTGTCACTCTCTCCCTTGAAATCCAGTTTTGTGCTTATGCAGTTTGCCTTGGATATTGGGAATAACTTGAAGATGGGGACTCAGCCTCTTCCCGTGGAAACTCGTCAGAGTACTTAACACAGAGCCTTGAAAAGACAAAGACCAAGACAGTGGTGTGTGCGAGGAATAAGTTCTATATGGCAAAGATTCTGTGGATTTTGACCACCTGCATTTGAGTTTTGTGGGGAAAACCAATTTGGAAATGTATATCCAAGGCCTCCTCTATACCTATATGAATCAGAATCTTGGAAGAGAAAGAGCAGTAATCTGCATTTTTAACAGGTACCCTAGATGATTTGAATGCATCCTACAGTCTGAAGACCACTGGGTTAGAGGTTCTAAGTATTTAGTTGAAGGCTCAGTGAGACAGCAATTCATTTTCCTAGTTGTCAACCAGAAAACTGATCTAAGCGAGTTTTAAGATCCTGTTCAGCACTAATATGTTCCACTTCCAAGAATAAGATTTTGGAAAATCTCTTTGTCTTTCCAACTACAACAAATTACCTCCACATACATCTCTGCAGAGTTGACTTCTTAAAGCAAACTATAGTATCAGATCACTTCCGAATGGCTTCAGCGAGTTATTTGGGTAATTCCAGCTTTGGGAAGAATTCCAATAAATCATCAGCAAAATTCCACATGCCACTGGGAAAAGAGCAACTTCTTTTCTTCCTTCCTGGCCCAGGTTTTTGGAAACAACTCTCTTCTTTCCATGTGTCTCCAGCAGGAATGCATTTGGATGGAGTGTCCCAGTCCAGGCCCTTACTCATTACCACTCCCTCCCTGGGACTCTTGTACCAGTTCCCTTGCTGGGTTCCCTGGCCCCATGATGGCTTCTCCTCCCCTCTTTGTCAAGGCAGATGCTCTCACCAGACCCAAGTTCTGATAGTGGCTCTCCCCTGGGTCACATAGCTTCCTGTCTTCCCATCAATCACCTAGAGCAGAAAGTCCAAGGTTCAGATTGCCAAGCCTATAATTGAAGACCCCCAGTTAGTTACTTGGCCTTTCCCTCTCTGGCCCTAATGTACATTCCCATCCTACAAGCACCCTATGCTCTACTTCAGTGTTTCACAAAGTGTGGTCCTGGATCTACTGCCTTCAGAGTCACCTGGAAGTATTTCTGATTTTGTGAGCCTGCACTGTGGCACTTTCACTACCAGAATTTTTAAAATCTGCAAGCTCCTGCTACTCCAAAGTTCCCTCTGTTGCTTAACATTACAATGTAGTTGCCCCCCCCAAACCCCATCATCTTTAAACAAACTCTGGGAAGTCTTATTTCAGTTGTACTGCTTTGACCTTTAATCTATTTTTTTCTCCCCAAATATGTTTATTTTAATTTTTCAGTGTTACAAGATTGATTGTTCATGCACCACACCCAGTGCTCCATGCAATACGTGCCCTTCTCAATACCCACCACCAGGCTCGCCCACCCTCCTACCCCCTCCCCTCCAAAACCCTCAGTTTGTTGCTCAGGTTCCACAGTCTCTCCTGGTTCATCACCCCTTCCGATTTCCCTCCATTCACCCTTCCCTTCCTTCTCACAATGCCCTCCATGATTTTCTTCATACTCCACACGTAAGTGAGACCATAAGATAATTGACTCTTTCTGCTTGACTTATTTCACTCCGCATAATCTCTTCTAGTCCTGTCCATGTTGATACAAAAGTTGGATATTCATCCTTTCTGATGGAGGCATAATATTCCATTGTATAGATGTACCACATCTTCCTTATCCATTCATCTGTTGAAGGGCATTTTGGTTCTTTCCACAGTTTGGCCATATTTTTCCCGATACCTTCAGGTGGAGCCAGTGGATGGTCAATGAACTAGAGCTAGAGAGAGCCCAGTATCTTCGCCTAAATACTAAGATTCTAATGCCAAGCCAGAGAGTCCAGTCTGAGACACAACCCTTATGGGAAATATGAGTTTGAGCCAAGAAGATGAGCTACAGATGCCAGAATTAGGATTATGTATAGAAGATGGAGCCCTAGTGTCAGAAGCCAGGCTGAAACAGGATTGGAAGAGGGTCATGTTGTGAAGCAGTGAAGTTGCCAGCACTTGAGCAGTGTTGGATTACACTTGAGTCTCTGTTATTGATCATGAGATGTGTGACTCTGAACAAGTCATTCCTCCAACTTAACATCTTTCAATGGGTCCCACTACCTACAGAATAAAGATCAACACACTTATCCTTGCTTATAATGCACTACACAGAATGCTCCCTTCTACATATTTATCCTCATATCCTTCTTTTCTCTCTCTCTCTCTTTGTGACCTGATCAATTATCTGGCCTTACTGAATTCCTTGCAGTCCTAATAGAGACAGATGACTTTCCATTTTCAAAATATTTTCAGTGTTCTATCTGCTGCCTGGATGCCATTGCTTCCTCTTGTCTGCTCCAAGACTTCTCTTCTGTGAATCTTTCCCTGACTTTCATCATGGAATGAGTGTGCTTTTCTGTTGGTCTGTGGCAACCTCCCTCCTCCTCCAATGGGTTTAGTGGTAGTCTTTTTTTTTCCTCTCTTTTCTCTCTTTCTTCCTTCATAGATGGTGAACAACTTGAAGGCGACCTGATCTCAGGACCCTGTGCTCTGTCAGTATCCTCTGAAGCATTCACCTAGTAGAGGGCCTTATGTGGAGTAGTCAAGAGATACTGTTAAAAGAATGTATCTCTCAAGAGATACTGTTAAAAGAATGTATGCATGAAAAAAATGTATAAGTAAGGTAAGTTGAGATCAGACTAAAGTAGACTAGATCAAACCAGACAAAAGGTGATATTTCTGAAAGGTTAGGAGAGCAGAAAAAGATGGAAAATACAGCCCTCAGCCTCCTTCCTCAAGTTAGTGTGTGTCACCTCAAAAATGTTGTTTCTGCCTGGGACTTTGTAAGAGTGGCTCAACCCACTCTGTTCACAACCCCCTCCACATCTTCAGGACTGGAACCTCAAGTGGGCCTCGGGATGAGGGTGGGGGCAGCAGGTTTAAGAGAACCTTTGCAGAAGAGAAATATGCTCATGAATGGCTCACTGATGTGCCCTCTGCTTTCAATAGGGTCTCCCGTGGGTCAACTGAGGTCCCCATCTCAATGACTGGCTCTTCAATCAAGTCTGTTTTGACTTGGTGTTAAAAACATATTATATCACTCTAACTAGAAAAATGGTTAACCTCTTATACCCTGAGAACTGTGAAAACTCATCTGGTACTCCATAGAAGTCCTAATTAAGTACCATGTTTGGGAGGAAATGGGAGGCACCACAATGGTATCTATGGGAAAAATAACAAGAGCAACCAAAGTAATTTCTAGAAACTTGGCTTTGTGGATACTGGCTTTCCCCCCCTAATTTTGACTAGTTCAAATTCCAGCAGTTGCTACAGTTTTACAATTGCTCCACAGTAGTGAATAGGTCTCAGGGACCAATGGGTTCACCTTATAAAAATTTATAGCATATGATACAATCAACTGAAAAACGGGAATAAACAGATTGGTGGCATATTTAAGTTCATTTGTCTGCTCCAATTTAATAGGGTTTATGTTAAATGTGATTGTGCCTAGGACCACATAAAACATGAGTTATAAGGAGCAGGATCTAACATTCTGGTACATAAGTACCTCAAACATCACTTAATTAATAGAACTGTAAAGGCAAAAGCCAAAACTAAATCTCAATTGCTGCTTATTCCTGGAGTCAGGAATTGACAAATCTTCCTGGCAGCAATTTGTAAACCCAACACTTGCTTTTGCTGTGGCAAGACTCATTCTCCTTTTTCCTTAAAGAAATCATAGTATTCTTGGCCTTTTTTCTTAGCTCCTTGAAAGACAGGGACTAGATCTCTTCAGCTCTTCATGCCTTTCATAAAGAATGTTGGCCTCACGTGGGCCAGAGGCTCTTTCAAATAGGAGAAGTAACAACATTGGTGTTCCCCAGGGCTAGATGCTTTACCCATACTCTCCATGAACATTCTTTTTCAGTCTTGTGGTTTAGCTATCTGTGAGGTATTAATATAGACCAGGTTAATGCTGCAGTTATAAATATATCCTCATATCTTAGTAGCTTAAAATGATAGAATTTTTTTTCTAGATGCTCAAAATGCAATGCAAATGTTTCTGATAGGGTAGCTCTCCTGAGTGGCTCTCCTCTTCTTCAAATGAGAACTCAGAAATTGTAAGAGCCTTCCATTTCATGATGCTGTCATCTTAAATGCCTCTGAGGGAGGAAAAACTAGAAGGGGAAGAAAAATGTGAAGGATAACACACCCAGTGTTTCACTACCTTGGCCTGGGAGTGACATACATGACTTTTGCTTTTTACCATTGTAAAAAAAAAAAAAAAAAAGCATCTTCATGCAAGAGGTGATGTGGAAATGTAGTCATTGGCTGGGAAATTTCCCATTCTATACTGTTGAACAGGAACACAAATAGCTACCTAACCACTTCTGCCTCAGGCTCCCAAATCTGTATTTTACCTAACATTTATTTATTTATTCATTTTAAAAAACATTTTTTGAGCTTCTACTCTAAGATAGGCAATGGGAATTTGCAAATGAATCAGGATTTCTATCCTCAAACACACAGCCTAGTGGGGGCACTTTCACACAAAATTACACCCTGTTGCTTTCCTCCTGTCAATTTAACAATCACATGATGTCCAATTACCCAAGAAAGGAGACTTCTCAGTGACTGGTCTTGAGAATCTTCATACAAATGTGATCTTTTTGTCGTTCATGGGCAGGGGGCCAAGTGCTTCCAGAAAAATGTTGAGTCTCAAGGAGATCCTTTTGTAACCCCAGATAGGGTTCTCTTAATTCTCTCCTATTATTCCTATTCCTGATGATCTTCTTGGCTATTTCTTTGCCTGGTATTGCTCTCTGAAAGCAAAGACTTAGTATAATTCAGTTAAAAACAAAACCTTTTCTAACATCATGATCACACCATTTTCTGCTTAAGACCTTTCAAATGGGTCCCATAACTGAGATCAAACTCTATACTAACTCCCCTGGCCCATAAAGCCCTTCATGATCTAGCCTTTGCAACCTCATATCCTGCCACTCTCATCACATGCTCACTGGCCTTGCCAGTCCTTGAATATGCCAAGCTTATTTTTACTTCTGAATATGTTCTACTCTCTGCCTGGAGTGATTTTTCCACTACTCTTTGCCTAAGTTGTGCCTTCTTGTCATTCAGATATCAAGTCAAATGTCATCTTTGCAGAGAAGATTTTTCTGACCACCCAGTCAATTCCAGTTTTATTATCTTGTTTTTGCATACCCCATAGCCTTATAACTATGTGAAATTATCTTCTTTGATTATCTTTGTGTGTCTTGGGCCTGCCTACTCCAACTCTAATGGCAGCTCCATAGCAGCAGGGATTTTATTTGTCTTGTTCATTTCTCAACCTCCATCACTGGAATAGTGGGACATAGCAGCTTCTTAGTGTAGGCTTGTTGCATTGATGTGTGCACGCATGAATAACTGGACATTGTGCCATTACTGTGTTCTTGTCACCACTCTTGTCACTAATGTCAATGCTGTCACCAACTCCATTGCTATCACTGACGTTGTCAGTGTCTTCATAGCTCTTTCCTTTGCTTGCCTTGGACAAATAGACAAGAAAAACTCAGAGCAACACTTTCTTCCTTCTTAAAGTGAAAGTACTTGGTGGTAATTTTGATAATTAGAATTTGAAAATACAAGTGAGATCCAGGAACATAATTTTAAAAAGGTTCTATCATAGCTGAAAGAGTTGTCACAATGTTCCTATACTCTAGTGCCTACATTTTACTCATAGATTTGGGATTCTCTGGACTCTTACATTAGACACAGATCTAAAAAGTTAATAGATAATCACATCAAAAAATGGGCAGAAGACATGAACAGACACTTCTCCAAAGAAGACATACAAATGGCTAACAGACACATGAAAAAATGTTCACCATCTTTAGCCATCAGAGAAATTCAAATCAAAACCACACTGAAATACCACCTTATACCGGTTAGAATGGCCAAAATCAATAAGATAGTTAACAACAAATGCTGGAGAGGATGTGGAGAAAGGGGAACCCTCCTCCACTGTTGGTGGGGATGCAAGTTGGTGCAGCCACTTTGGAAAACAGTATGGAGATTCCTCAGGAAATTAAATATACAGCTACCCTATGACCCTGCAATTGTACTACTGGATATTTACCCCAAAGAAGCAGCTGCAGTACAAAGAAGGGCCACACGTACCCCAATGTTCATAGCAGCAATGGCCACAATCGCCAAACTGTGGAAAGAGCTGAAATGCCCTTCAACAGATGAGTGGATAAGGAAGATGTGGTACATCTATACAATGGAATATTATGCCTCCATCAGAGAGGATGAATATCCAACTTTTGTATCAACATGGACAGGACTAGAAGAGATTATGTGGAGTGAAATAAGTCAAGCAGAAAGAGTCAATTATCTTATGGTCTCACTTACATGTGGAGTATGAAGAAAATCATGGAGGGCATTGTGAGAAGGAAGGGAAGG
>CM052801.1:99904678-99955924 GCA_028533885.1 Nasua narica
GAGTCTGTGGTGGGTATTGAGGAGGGCACGTATTGCATGGAGCACTGGGTGTGGTGCATGAACAATCAATCTTGTAACACTGAAAAATTAAAATAAACATATTTGGGGAGAAAAAAACAAAACAAAACAAAAAAGTTAATAGTACTTTCTCTGGACTCGTTGTTAGCTCCTCCTCCTCCCATCCCTAGGTACAGATTATTTTTCACCTAGTATTCTGTTCTTGGTACTCTTTCCCCCTTCTCTTTATATGCTTTATATATAGAGGGAGTGAGGGAGAGTGATGCGGGGCTCGATCCCAAGACCCTGGGATCATGACCTGAGCTGAAGGCAAAGGCTTAACGACTGAGCCACCCAGGCACCCCTACATGCTTTCTTTTGATAATCTCACACAGCTCCAATTAGTTTCTCTGTGATATTCATTCCTAAATCTTTTTGGTAGCTCCAATATCTCTAAGAAGTTCCAACTGCCTGCTGGGCAGAGAATGCAGCCCAAGTGTTCACCTTCAGCTCTCAAACTCATTGTACCTGAAATGAAACTCATTCATCTCTTTTCTCTCATACTTCCTCCCACCAACCTGCCCCCGATGGACATATCTCTATTTTTTTTTATAGGCAAATCAGCCTGAAGCCTCAAGTTCAAACGCTATCTCTGACTACTCTCTATGCCTTTGTTCCCTACATACAGTTGGTGGGCATCTGTCAGTTCCACTTCCTTAATATCTCTCCTCTCAATTCATGGTGATATGGTCATTGTTCAGATATCATTGCCAATCATCTGAAATAATAATTTTGATTACCAACTCCTTGCTCAAAATCTTCAATTTTTATTTCCTGTGAAGATGAGTCTCATTTCTTCAGCCTGCCATTCAAGGACTTCCATAGTTTAGTCCTACTTTCCTCTCTGATTTTACCTCCTCTTTATAGTCTAACTAGAATGAATTCTTTGCATTTCTTTCAATACACCCTGAGACTTACTGCCTACATTAATTTTTTAAACAGATATTTGTTGAGTACATATTATGTGTTAAGTCTTGGCATTTTGCTCATAGTTCTTTTTCTACCTGAAATGCCCTTCTTTCCATCTCTGTGTTTCCAAGCATATCATTTTCAAGACCCAGCTCAAATGCATCTTCCTCCAAGTAGTCTTTTCTGATACCCTAGCCATAAGTGATTTATTACTCCTCAGAATACCTGTGACACATTTTCTGTACTGCTCTTACAGAGTGTAATACTCTACTTGTACATGTGTACACCGCTCTTTTATACCATTGGATCAGAACTACTTCAAGAGTGGAATCAGTGTCTGATCCATCTGTGGTCCCCACTTTTCAAATATTGGTCATTCAAAAACTGCTTAATAAGTAAGTAAATGAATGAGTGTGGCTTGAGGCTTGCTCCTCTGTTTTCCTACATTAGAAAGAGTGCGGTGCTTGAGGAGGCAAGCATGCTGAGTTGGGGTGGTTGATAGACTAGTTTGGAGGAAACTTACAGAAAACTTACACAAAGCTGACACAAAAACTCAAAAACTAGTTTGGGGACATGGAGAACATGAGGTCCTGACCACTGTCCTGTGTACTGTCTAATGCAATAATTTTATTTTAAAACGATGAAACTTGGGCATTGCAGAAAGTGGGACTTTGAATATTATTCTCTTTAGATAACAGGCAAGTGTGTAAGCCATCTTGCAGGATTTCATCAAAAATGATTAAAATGATTTTTAAAGTGTTTCTGGGTTTAAAACGGGTTATATTAAGTTATGTGCAAAGTTCATGTCTGAGGAATACCTCATTTCCAGCAATGCCGGTGGATAAATGAAGCATTACTCTAATAGATTAAACCACATATTTTGTATATCTAATTTCTCTTTCCATTCCCTTCCCTCCTCAGTATGTTCTGCATAGTGAAAGAAAAAGAGAAAGATGCTTTTTAATACTCTAATTAAATGTCAAACCATTACCCAGGTAGCCACAGCGCAGTGTCCTCAGCACATCTGTCAGGGCTGCTATCCATCAACCTTCCCCTTCTAGGCAGAAATGTGATTACTTCTTGGAACAATATCAACAATTTATAACTGCAGAAAGTTGATCTAGTTTGATATTACTCACGAAGGGATGAATTTACTGGAAATATGATGGATTAAAAAAACAACTATATTCTGATTGTATTTTGGTTAAGGATCAGAAATCAGTACTGAAATGTCAACCTTTCTTTTTTCTTTCTAGGCCTCAGGTACACAAATTGTATTAACTGTGTTAATCATACACTTCCTTTTAGGGCACTTCATCATCCTGATATCATGTAGCATTTTATTTATTTAAAATATATAATAAATACTTGTGAATCCAACATCCAACCCAAGAACTAGACAATAATTACTGAGAAATTACATCTACCTATGGTGATCCTCCCCCATTCCATTACTCTGCCTTCCCATTCCCCTTCAAGAGAAAACCACTATCCTGAATTTTCTGTTTATCACCCCCATGCTTTTTAAATTATTTCTTTAACTTTTTAAATAGTTAAATTCCATATATATACTTTTAAACAATACATTGTTTATTTTGGCTTATTGCATTTTAATAAGTATACCAGTATCAAATAGTGTTCCGGGACTTTCTTTTCATTACTCAACTTTATGCTATATTCATCTATATTGTTTTTGGTAATCGAAACTCATTACTTTTCACTGCTATAGAATATTTCAATCTATGAATAATTATTTATATTTTCTTTCTGTTGCTGGGAATTTGGGTTGTTTACAAATTCTTTTGTTTTTGTTTTTTGCCATTACAAACAGTGCTGCTATGAATATTCTTATATATGTCTCTGTGAGCACATGTGCAAGAATTGCTTTTTTAAGTCTGGGGCATGCAAATTTTGCACTTCAGCAGTAAATACCAAATTGTTTCTCAAAGTGGTGTACTTATGCATACCAGCTATTTCTAAGAAATTCTGTTATTGTTCACGTTAGTGTAGTCAGATTTATCAATCTTTTCTTTCATGGTTAGTGCTTTTTTTGTGTCTTGTTTAGGAAAATTTTCCTTATCCTGAGGTCACAAAAACATTCCTATTTTCATGTAAAATTCTTAGTTTTATTTTGAACATCAAATTATTGAATCCATCTGGGGTTAATTTTTCTGTATGGTGTGGAGTAGGGACTCAATTTTTTTTCTTTTTTAAATTTAAAATCAATCAGTAAACATATAGTACATCATTAGTTTCAGACGTAGAGTTCAGTAACTCATCAGCTGCGTATAACACCCAGTGCTCATCACATCACATTTTTTTGCACTCTAGCTATTGAATAATCATGAATGCCTTCATATCTATTCTTTTGGATTTTTTTTTATTCTGAATCTCCTAATAAAAATTTCTCTTTAAGAATATCTACTTTGTTCTAATTAAGCTAAGAAAAGTATGGTTTTCCACACTTGTATTGGTCTAAGGAGAAGAATGAACAGTAGGGGTGGCCACTTTTCTACATGTGTTGGTGAGATTGGGCTGGAATAGTACCATACTCTGCTTTAGAGCATTGACTCAGAAGTCAGGGAGTCCTAAGTTCAAATCCCATCTCTTCCATTTGCAAGCTGCGGAAGCTAGAGCAGGTTACTTACCCACTTGGAGTCTCAGTTTCTTTGAAAAATAAGAGTAAGGATATGCTCACCTTGTAAGACCACTGTGAGAATTACCTGAAAAGGCAAATGTAAATGACCCAGCTAAAGGCCCAGCATACATAGTCTGCTTGAGAGCTGGGATTCTTATTAGGGCCTTTAGCTCAGCTTTGATTGTCCCTGCCAATTTCATTCTTCTTTGCAAGTATGGTCATGGTAGTGAAGAGTATATACTTAATATATACCTATATACCTTTATATCTTAATAACTATGCATCCATAGATACCTATATAGCTCAATGTCTTCTATATATCTATATATCTTCTAGTACTTGACTGGAGGAAATAAAGTGTTAGTGACTAAGAGATTGAGGAACAAAGTGTCAGAGGATAGTTGCAGCTATGCTGGGAGTGATTGCTATGGATTCCCTTCAGGTTCTGGCAAAGCCCATTGTTTATCTTTTTATTCTTTGTTAAAGCTTCTAAACTATATACACTTCTCAAGTGAGGAGGCCTTGTCAGCTGGGGCCCACAACCTGATTATTCCTCAGCATTATTTTAGCACTGTTCTACTGTCTGTTTTCATCTTAGCCTTTCTCTTCCATTCTGGTTCTAAAGTACTTGATCACTCTATTTTCTCATTTTCCTGTTGTAAGATTTCTGATTTTTTTTTTTTTTGCATCTTGAGAAATAAAAGTTTTATTTTATAGCATTTTATGTCTTATGCCTTTGAGAGCTAAATTGTGAACCTTTCATTTCTCTGAGCACTCATCTTCCTTTCACTGTATGTGAGATTTTGCAAATTGGTGCAGTTTTATATATATTTGAACTTTGATTGAAGTAAATTTTTCCATGGTTATTAAAAACAGGGGCAACTGGGTGGCTCAATCAGTTGAGTGTCTGACTTTTAATTTCGGCTTAGGTCCTGATCTTCGGGTCATGAGATCAAGCCCTGCGTCGGGCTATATATTGGGTGTGGAGCCTGCTTAAGGTTCTCTGTCTCCCTCCATCCCTTCCCCTGTCCAAAAGAGACTTTATTAAGCCATACAAAAAAAGATGTCCCTCCCTTACTTTCAAGGTGCTGCAATAAAACTTTTAGCTTCTGAAGTCATTCTTAATATTATTTGCTTTATTTTTCTATAGGAAAATAGCAATGGGACTCTGTGATATTCATAATGTCTCCCCATATACTTTTCCAGAAGGGTCCTGCTGTTTTACATGTCTTCTAGCTGAGAAAGTCCTTCCTCACCTCTATGCTTTCCAGAATTTGTTACTGGTATTTTCCCTTATCGTTGCAAAGGATATTAGTAGACAATTATATCTTTTTACAAATTTAATTTGCATCTCTTGCATGTACATGGGGTTTTAAAATCATATTCATTTTTGTTGCTATAATGATATCAGTGACCAATTTGATGCCCTCGGGGAAGCACAGGGGATATTTTCTTGCTTTTAAAAGAATTATACTCTGTTAGTTAGCAAAGGAGTTGGAGTTTGATAGGAAAGCATATTTGTCTTGTAGATGAGACACATGTAGATGCTCCCTCTCCCTGGGATGACAGCAAGGCATTTCGAGAAGAGCACTGGATTCAGAATCCAAAGCCCATGGCACCAGCTGTGTGGTCTTGGCTGAATCCTTCAACTATGTTTACCTCAGTTTTCTCATCTGCAAGACAGGGATATGGAGTCCTGCCCTGGCTACCTCATAGGTTTAGTGTTAGCCGTGGAACACAATGAGAGTGGAAGCATCTTGATACTATTATTAGTGTTGCTGTCACCACTGCTAGCACTACTGGCGCTATTGTCATTGTCCAAGTATTAAACATGGAGAAAGTCCTCCAAGGCCACTAGTAGACACACTCAAAATTCAAAGCGTAACAACAACAATAACACCACCTAACATTTGATGAGCTTTTACTACTGTGTGTGCCAGACACTGTGCTAAGTGCCATATATGTATCATCTCATATACTCCTCATAACAATCTTATGAGGTAAATGCTTGGATTCCCCATATTTTACAAACAAGGAAACTGAGGCACATAGACATTAAACAATTCACCCTAGCTCAGAACTGGGACTGAATCCAGGTGAACCGTCTCCTAGCCTGTGCACTTAATTCTCTGCTCTATTAGCATTTGCCTGGGCCACAGTAATATGTGATGAAAGCCCTGAAAATATTTCTATAGCCTGCAGAAAATCTCCCTAATTATTAGCTCATGTAAACCTCACATCCGACACATTTTTATTGATTGAGTAAAATAGCTTAAATATCTTAGTATTATCCAGCCAGTCAGTGATAGATGTTACCTAAACTCCAGCCATATCTCTTTCTACCGCATATCACTGCCTCTTCAGGTGAACTGATCATGGTTACTGGTAATCCTCCTCCCCTCACTTTATTGCCCTGCCTTTGCTTTCATTTTAAGGATAAAGGAATGCCTAAACCATAAAATTACAATTGATGAAAATTTTTTAGAAAAACCAAGTGTCTCATTTGATCTTTCAACAGTTGGTTTCTCAGAGAATCCTAAATCGATACTACTAACCCATTTATTTATTTATTTATTTATTTATTTATTTATTTTTGTCAGAGAGAGAGAGAGAGAGCACAAGCAGGCAGAGTGGCAGGCAGAGGCAGAGGGAGAAGCCGGCTCCCCACTGAGCAAGGAACCCGATGTGGGACTCGATTCCAGAACCCTGGGATCATGACCTGAGCCAAAGGCAGCAACTTAACCAACTGAGCCACCCAGGTGTCCCACTACTAACCCTTTCTTATATCAAAGCATTGGATGCTCATTGAATGATTTCACAGGTCCCCATATATGGAAGCTGTTTTTAATATAGCCTGTGGCTAAAAAGAATCCAACTGAATATCTCAAGGATATTAAAGATGCAGTTATCTTGATCATTCATTTCAGACACACCTATAACCATATTGTACTGTTGCCCACAGTGTGTTTATTTGTGAAAGACTTGGAATTTGGTAAAAGTCACCTGTGTATTAATAAGATGAAAAGACTTTGCTAATGAAGAGGCTGATACTTTACTCATGTCACATCCCAATGGTGAAGGTTTCTATGTATCAAAGAAATGATTTGGTGTTGCTTTTTGCTTCCTAGCTCCCCAAAGACCACCTGTTATATTTGGACTTCTAATGCCTAATCTGATTTTATTGAATTGAATCTGTATATTTCTAATAATTTAGAACTGATCAAGATCTGAACCTAAAAGAGTATCTTGGTAGGGACGCCTGGTGGCTCAGTTGGTTAAGCAGCTGCCTTCGGCTCGAGTCATGATCCCGGGGTCCTGGGATCGAGTCCTACATGGGGCTCCTTGCTCAGTGGGGAGCCTGCTTCTCCCTCTGCCTCTGCCTGCTTGTGCTCTCTCTCTCTCTGACAAATAAATAAAATCTTTTCTTTTTTAAGAGTATCTTGGTAAAGTGAAGTTCCATAAGAAAGTGTTTGGTAACCTAAATCTGGATACCTCACTCACTTGTCTTTTCTGTCCTTTGGCAAGTTCCACTATCTTTATGTACCTGGATCTCCCTTCAAGGAAGAATGTGCCTTTAAGCTGCAAGGCTTACAGACCTGATAGCTTATTTGCCAAGGCCATGTTCTTCCTGGGCATCTCCCAAGCAGTGACTGTACACAGTAAGGTCACTAGGGTCTGGCTGTTTCTGCCCAACGTGGGACTTCTTTAAGGGTTAGTCTTGGCTCTAAAGCACTGTGTTGGGTTGACCAAGAGTTTGTTATCTCTGCATTGCAGTTTGTGGTTCTCCTTGCTCAGTCCTGCTTCATTTCCCCATTACCTTCTTAGAGGTCAGCTCTGCATTGTGCTCTGAATGCTCTGTCTCCTTCCTCCCCCTTTATCTTTCACAGGAATTATGCTCCTAACTCCACCTCAATATCTGTTTCCCAGAGGACCTGAACTAATGCAGTCCCCAAATATGCTCCTGACACCATACTTCAATGTCACAACCTCCATACATTATTCTTTTTCCTTAACCACCTTATTCATCAGCTTCTCAGCCAGCACTATCTATTTCTGTGATTCTGGTCATTTCTCTTGGAATCACTGGCTCCCAGAATGTTCAAACAGAAAAGACCCTCAGAAACTGTCCAATAGACCACTTCGCTTCATAGAGGAGCTCACTAAGAACCAGAGATGGCAACAGAATTGCTGAAGGTCACAGAGGAAGTGAGTAGCAAAGTTGAAACCAGAACCCTGGTCTCTTGACTCCAAGTTTGGTGCTTTTCTAGTGTAGCACTTCAAAAAATTCTGTTCAATGTAGTCCTACATTTGTGACAGGGAATCCACCTTCTTAGTTTGAGTACACATTTTTCTTGAAGGCTCTTAAACCCACATCCAGAATCAGCATCTTTAATCTCTGTTCAATTTGGCACATATAGTGCTACCTAAAGCTGAACTATGCTTACTGTCCAACTATTTAGGAAGAAATATTCCAACTTTTATTGTGTTCCACTTCTAAATCTAGTGACTTGGTTTCCTCTATTAATAAATTTGCATAAAACAAAGTAACAAGGCCCTGACCTCTCTTGTACCTTTCTTGATGCTCTGGGTTTTCCATGGAGAGCCACCTAATGCATCTTTTTATTCCTGGCCAAAGGTTCTGCCCTGTCTCCTGGCCTCCTTTCTTAGCCCAGGGAACCAGACCAGAGAGTAACTAAGAAGAATAAAACCTGAGGGCTTCCTTATCTTGCTCCCTGGACCTTTGGTCAGTGTTGGTAGAGAAAAGTAGTTAAAAGGATAGTCTTTGTAGGTAAGAAAACCTCTCTGTGCTCAAGTCCCTCCCATAAAGGGTCAAGGTGGTGATGATAAGAGATAACACATGTAAAGCCCATGATAAGCACTCAGTAAATGCTAATCACTACAGGGCCCAGCTACCAGCAGTCTTTATCTGTGAAGACTATTCTGCCCCTCTTTGCTCTGCAGAGTTAAGGGACTTCCTAAACAGAAGGCAGATTTACCCATTTGGAGAGAGCAAAATGAAGCCCGTGGATCTTCAAACAGGTCTCATTTTTCTAACTCCTCCTAAAAGCATCTCATCCTATTCTTCCATGTTTTGAGGTGGGAAGGATTGATATCTGTCATTCTCTCTGCCCGATGGCAAACCATTCCTTCACCTCTTCCCACTCTTTCCCTTTGTGTTACTATCTGGTGATGACTTTGTTGATATTTTGGGTTTATCTCCTCCCCAGTGTTGGTTCCTTCTAGCATCTCCCCAGAAGTTCCTTGTGTCTTCCTCCATGCCTTTCACCATTTTGGGTCCCTCTGAGGAGGAGGCTGCATGGGAGGAATCCCTCTCTGCTCTTCAGAGATCCTACTGGTGAAGTTGTTTGGGAACATTTAATGCTCTCTCAAGAAAAATTCTTGGGTTTCTCCTCAAATTCCTTATTTCCATCTCCAAGGGTTAGTCAGAAATAACTACAGAAAATGATATGGGACCATAAAAGAGTCATGTGCCCTCCCCTTTCTTCTGTTGCTCTTGGACTGCTTTCCCTCTCAGAGTTCCCTGGACCCACAGCTTCCAAAAGGGTGAGATGGAAGATGTAGACAGAAGGTCTTTCTTTTCGTCACTGATGTTGCAGCCCAATATGAGGTTAAGGCTAAAGAGTGGTTCAAAACTTTCTTTGGTGTTTTGAAACTATTTTGATCCTACAATAAACACAAATCCCAGAATAAAGATAACATCTCATAAGACAGCGTTGTAAGGCAACAACATAACGAGGAAAAAAGAACATCTGAACTCTAGTTCAATGAAAACTCTTGCTTCTGAGTAGTGGATGACCTTGGATAAAGCTCTTCTATTCTGTGGACCAGTTTTCCATGTGTAGAATTACGAAGTCAAACTAGATAGAGAGGTTCTTGAGGGTAGGCCTATGCCTTATTGATCTTTTACTTTTCCAGCATTTAACTCTACTCTTGGCACATAGTAGATGTCCATGATATGTTGTCTGGCTTTGGAGGCTCTTCCAATGCCAACACTATATGCTGATTGATTCAAAGATATCCCCTGTGACATTAAGTTAAGAAAGCCACTTTTCACCAAGGGAAGGACTGAGAAGTAATTAATGAGTCTCCTAGGATCACTGCTTCATCCTTTGGGGACACATTTATCTTTGTCATAAAGTAATAGGACTGTGAGTTTGTTGATAATTACTTTTGCTGCTCCAAACCTGTCCTACTTTCTATCTACCCTGCCTGACGCAGGTGCTCTTGTTTTAAAGTGTATTTTGTATTCTCTTAATATTGTGAGTGAAAATTCTAATTTAAGGGATCAATTTGACATCCAAGTATAGATTGCTCTGGGCAGCATGGACATTTTAACAATGTTTGTTCTTCTGATCCATGAGTACGAAATGTTTTTCCATCTTTTTGTGTCTTCTTCAATTTCTTTCATGACTGTTTTGTAGTTTGTAGAGTATAGATCCTTTACCTCTTTAGTTAGGTTTATTCCAAGGTATCTTATGGTTTTTGGTGCAATTATAAATGGAATTGGAAGTTTGATCTCTAAATCCTTGTGAAAAGAATCCTGTTTAACACTCCAGAAGCCCTGAGAGATTTCCCAGATGAACCAGAAAACATTCAGAATAGCTCACTTGGGGGCATGTTTGAGGAAGGAGAAAATCCATCCCAAATACCCATCAGTGATTCACAGAATTAGGTCATAATATTTAGCATAATATTTAACACATTTTTGCCAGTCTTATTATAGAACTTATTGCTTGTAATATAAATGTAATATACTATGATAAAACTCTATAAACAATTTTCTCTTAACACAACTCTTGACAATATCAGGTGTATTGGTCAAAGAAATGTTAATAAAATTGTTCTTGTATGCAAAATGAACATTTAATTTTGGGGTTTTTTACATGACTCATGGATATTTGTTGCCAGTGTTTTATCTATCTATCTATCTATCTATCTATCTATCTATCTATCTATCATCTAATTATTTATTTGACGGAGAGAGACAGTGAGAGAAGGAACACAAGCAGGGGGAGTAGGAGAGGGAGAAGCAGAGTTCCTGCTGAGCAGGGAGACTGATGTGGGGCTCGATCCCAGGACCCTGGGATCGTGACTGAGCCGAAGGCAGACATTTAACAACTGAGCCACCCAGACTCCGCAGAGTTTTTTCATAAACACCCATGCAGGACCCTCTTCAGGAGTGGGTTGGAGGAATTGGGACCCAGACATCATTCTTACTGCTCAGCCTTAACTCATTGGCAGCCCCAAAAAGTAGCCCCAGGTTATTTCAGACATTTTTCAAGGAAAACAAGTCAGAATCTTCATGTACTTTGTCTCACAGCATCCTCCATCCAGCCCTAGGTAGACGGGGTAGAGATTACTGTCCTGATTTTTCACATGATGTAACTGAGGCTCAGAGAGGTTAAGTGACTTGCCCAAGACAAAACAGTCAATAGTGAAAATCAAATTTGAAACAGGCTCTGATTTCAATCTCTCCTTGACAATAGCTCATGTAATAGACCCATTTTCCTGATTTAATCTCCTTCATCTCTGGCCTCAGGCACAAAATAGAGTAGTGAATAAAAAGGAATCAGTGGAATTAGGATAACTCTTTTTTTCCCCCCAAATACATTTATTTTATTTTTTCAGTGTTACAAGATTGATTGTTCATGCTCCACACCCAGTGCTCCATGCAATACGTGCCCTCCTCAATATCCACCACCAGGCTTGCCCAACCCCCCACCCCCGCCCCTCCAAAACCCTCAATTTGTTGCTCAGAGCCCACAGTCTCTCCTGGTTCATCACCCCCTCCGATTTCCCCCCATTCACCCTTCCTTTCCTTCTCACAATGCCCTCTATGTTTGAGACCATGTGAGACCACGTGAGACCAGTGAGACCATGACCAGGTGGGATTTATCCCTGGGATGCAAGGGTGGTTCAACATTCACAAATCAATGACAACAAAAAGAAATAAAAGGTATTCAAATAGGATAACTCTTATATTGAATACATTTATATACTGTCCAGATGAACTTTTTTTTTTTTTTTACAACTTTTGATTCAAAATTTAAAACTGGGTATTTCCTTTCTAGGCCTTAATATTAGAGACGGGGTCATTATTCTGATAAGACTTCATTAATATTCAGAAAAATTACTAAATGTCTGTATATCTATTGATACACTTATAATCTCAGGTCACACTAGGAGCAGGCTGCACCTTGGAGAGCTCTGGACTACCAGGGTTGGTCATCAGGCCAGACCTGCATAAGTCCCTCTATGTATCAAGGGGGCAAGGTGGGAAAACTTAAGTTTATGAAGTCTAGAGGTTTTAGAGAAGCAGGACAGCTTTCTTGGTAGCAAACTGAGTCTGCTGAGAACCTCCAGGCCACAAACTGTCCCATATTCCTGAAATGTGGGCTGGGCCAAGTCATGCAAAACTCCAAAGGAAGATAGAGGGGCAAGAAGCATATGTTCCCAAGACACTGTGTGGTGTAAAGGGAAGAAGGCAGTGCTCACACCAAGACGCATGGAGTGCAAGAAGTTGGTGGCCACAGTTCTGCACTGTGAGTAGACAGATGTTATCTTGCCATTTAGGAGTTTAACAAGCCAGTGCTCTCCCCTTGAAAATATCTATACATGGAAACAAGAATCAATCATTTCTAGCTCCTTGGGGCTGTTTGCTAAGTAATCCATCAAATAGCTAAAAGGATAATCCAATGTGGCAAGTGTGATGACGAAGTACAGTTGTCTAAGTCATTTGTGTCATGCATTCGAGAGTTTATCAGACCACTCTGACAAAATAATTGGAAAAAAAACCCAGATTTGTTGTGGTGTGATTTTGAGGGGCAGAAGGAAGAATAAGGTCCTAGAGATGTGGGGAAGGCAGATTCTAGCTCAACTCTAGAAAGACTTTCCTATCAACAAGGCTATACATATGAGTACAGACCGACTTCACGAGAGAAGGGCACCTGCCATGTCCTGAGCAATGCTCATGGTGAGCTCTTCTGGCAAAGACTCTGAGGAGGAGATTCTTATTTTAGGTGAGAGGCTCAGTTGAGTTCCATTTCATTAAGTATTCTAAGATTGCTATGATTACTAAGCCACACCAGTTTATCCTCTGTCCCAGGGACTACCCAAGAAAAGACCATTATAAGGGTTCCAAGATATGGAACTTGTCCCTCAAATGGCAAATGTGTTCTGTGCACATTGGCCATCAGGTCTTCTTGAACAGGAATGATGTGTTTAAGTTGCTGATTATAAATTGTTTGAGGGGAGGGACCACGTCTTACTCACCTACTTTGTGTAAGACACTCTACTGGGCACTTAAAGAGGTGAGCAAAGTCCAGCCTCATCCTGAAAATCACTATGACCTATGATGGAAGGTGATTAGCACACTTGATAAAAAGTTTGTAAATAGCATGAATCAAAGGCAAAGTTTGAAAAGTTCTGCAAGAGAATCTTGCAAAACCCTGGGAATGCAGAAAAGGAGGTTGATTCCAATGAGGGGGCTCTGGAAAGTCATCATGGAGGAGGTGGCATCCCTTGTCCTCAAGAGATGGGAGAAATTCCAAAACATGGGGGGAAAGCATTAGAGGAATAAGGAGCAGTATGAGCAAAGATTTCAAGGCAGAAAACTGAGGTGTAGTAATGCCATGTTGGAACCAGGCACACTGGATTTGAATCCCAGCTTGGCATCCTAGTAGCTGTAATTTTTAGCAAATTGCTTACCCTCTTTGTGTCACATTAATTTGTCTCTAAAATTGGGATGATAATAGTACCTTTCTTATCAGGTTTTTACAAAGACTAAGTATCCGCAACAGAGCCTGAGACTCAAGAAGCACTCTTTATGTCTTTTGCATTTTCCCCTTTTTATTTTTTTAGTCTTTAAATTTATTTTTATTTATTTATTTGTTTTATTAACATATAATGTATTACTTGTTTCAGGGATGCAAGTCTGTGATTCATCAGTCCTACACGATTCATAGAGCTCACCATAGCATATACCCTCTCCAATGTCCATCACCCAGACACCCCATCCCTCCCACCCCTACTCCCCTTAAGGAACCCTCAGTTTGTTTGCTGAGATTAAGAGTCTCTTATGGTTTGTCTCCCTCTCTAGTTTTGTCTTGTTTCATTTTTCCCTCCTTTCCCCTATGATCCTCTGTCTTGTTTCTCAAATTCCTCATATAAGTGAGATCATATGATAATTGACTTTTTTCTGATTGACTTATTTTACTTAGCATAATACCCTCTGGTTCCATCCGTGTCATTGCAAATGGTAAGATTTCATTTTTGATGGCTGCATAATATTCCATTGTGTATATATACACCACATCTTCTTTATCCATTTATCTGCTGATGGACATCTAGACTCTTTCCATAGTTTGGCTATTTTGGACATTGCTTTGGCATTGTAGTCAAAGTTCATTTATATATACCTTTCTCTCTTATCACATTATGAGATAATGAATGCCCTGCTTTTAAATTGCTCACAGCTTAAAGAGGTAGACAAAAAAATAGAGCATTTTTCATAATTAAAAGTTTATGAATAACATTAAGTCATTACCAATTTACTAATAAATAGACTGTGCACCTAAAGCTTATTTGTACATCCATATTTGGAATTCTGAAGACATATGTCCATGGAAATACTGTATTCAGTTATTGCTGGGCTAGTTCACCAGAAGCCATGTAAACCACGGTGGGGCAAATAGCCACACCTCAGGGCACCATTGGAAGGTCTAGAATGGGAGCAGGAGGTTCCTTTCAGAGCGTGGAAGGAAAAGGAGGCCCTTATTCTCTCCTCAAAAGTGGAACTAACCAGTAGGCAGCTCAACACAGCCTTCAATCCACTCCCTGGGTCCTCCTGTTAGTCTGCTGTCCTGCCAAGCCAACATGCTCTGAGAGAGCATCAGGTCATTCCACCACAGCTGAATAGGACTTCAGCTAGGGCACAGGGGCAAAGGCAGGGT
Organism: Nasua narica; assembly: GCA_028533885.1. Taxonomy (NCBI): domain Eukaryota; kingdom Metazoa; phylum Chordata; class Mammalia; order Carnivora; family Procyonidae; genus Nasua; species Nasua narica. Next base: position 99,919,256 of record CM052801.1, read on the forward strand.
AGGAAGGCATTGAGATGATACTTTATAAGTCAGGGACTAGATTTGGCTTATTCATCTGTCATATCCTCATCTTTTCTTATTTTCTTTTGCAACATACATACATATATACAGGCACACACACACATACACAAACACACACACATGACTGAGGGAGAGATAGTCTGCAGTTCACATACAGAGAGCCTCCATGGAGACAAGAACCATGACTGAACTTTGACCTCATTGACCCAACATAGGCTGATAGGCCCAGGAGTTGATCCAACATCATCCAAGATCTGGAAAAGTGGAATTGGTAATGAGCACATAACCCCAGGTCTGTGATGGTTTGCCCTGACCCCCTCCTTCTTTGGTCACAAAGGAAAGAGTCTTCTCCCAAAGGTGATGAAAAGTTTGACATGGCCAAGAAAGTTTCTGTTGAAATGAGTTTATCATAACAAAGGTGCTGAAATTAAAAGCTAGTCTCTAGGGTTTCTGATTTCAAAATAAGCAAGTCTCTGGTTATTGTCATATATCAACACCATGTCACAGGGAGAGGGACCAAGATTGTTCTGCAAAAGCTAATACAGACAGGCAGCAAGTTCCCTTTTAGCTAAACTTATTTAAAACCTCTCAGGAGAACAAATCTAAATTGATCATGGAACAATTGATCAATGATGACTAAGTGTGGCTCAACATTGATTTGTCTTGCAACAGAGCTAGTTGTCTGAAGGAATGACAAACCCCAAATCCACCCCCTTTGGCAATATGTGAGTGCAACTCCAACATCGATTCTTTTGGCTTGTAGAGGTTAACTCTACATTGAATTCATTTTTTTTTCTGAAGAGAATATTTGTGTTAGAATAGGGGGAGGAGTGCTACATAGTGAACAGTCAATGTGCTTCCAAATTTAACTGGTAATTTTTAAAAGATAAATTTATATTGACTTTCAAGATGTAGAAAATTGATGAAGGCAAATGAATCTCAGATCCATTAGATGAAATCATTTTTTGTTTTCCAGTTTGCTAAGATAGACTCTTGGAATTGTACAGAGACAATATCATGGAGAGCCAACAAGACCATTTGGGTCAACAGAAGGAATGAAACTTTTAAATCAAATGCTTAATCAAAGTTTTAATCAAACTTTTCCTGGTGGGTCACCAATGGAAACAATATTAGATGAATGTAAAATATGCTTTGGTAATGTTATCTACATTGTTTGCAGTATATCTGGGAATAGGTATGTGGGACGGGGAGACTTTACTGACCCTACAGTTCCTTTACATATTCATCTGTGGTTTAGTGTAGCACTGTGTTTCTCTACTGTTGACCTCAGAATGTATGCCACGCTCCTGCTATAGGGTGTGGAGGTAGTGATGGAAGAATTCTCTTAAATGTCTGCTTTGCAGGCTTCTTTTCCTCTATTCAACTCTTAAATGCTAATGTTTTACAGGGTTCTTCTGCCCCAAACTCTTCTTTATCTAGACTGTAGATTCTACAGGGCAAGCTCAATCATTTCTGTGGCTTCAGTTACTAACCACGTGTATGATCTCCTATCCCCAAATGCCAACTGGTAATCTTTACCCAAATGTCCTTCAAACTCAGTGTGTCTTTCCCCTAAATCTTTTTTATTTTTTATGTATTTCTGATCCTGATTAATTATATCTTCTGCTAATCACCCAAGTCAGAAACCTGGAAGTCATCCTGGACTCCTCTTTCTCCCACACCCACATATAATCTATCATCAACTCCTATTGATTCTATCTTCTGAGTGCCCTCTCTGTTAATTTCTCAACTGCTACTACCTGAGGTCCAAAGCACCCCGTCTTGCCTTGACCCTCATTGTCCCCTCAACCCCTTACAATCTATTCTCCATATTGTGCCCAGAATGGTATTGCTAAACGAAAACAAAACACAATCTGATCATATCACCCCCTATTTATAAACACGCATTGCTTCCCCACTAACTGTAGAATCAAGTCCAGTCTTGCCCCCCGCCCCCACCAATGGGAGACTTCTTATTTCTGGAACAAGTCATCCTGCTTCTTCCAGGCCTCTGTGCTTTTTAACCTTCTGACCAAATTCCCAAAATAGTGATGTAGTAGTTAGGATAACAAGCATTGGAATCAGATATATCTAGGCTCAAATCTTGGCTCTGACTTCTGCTTGAACTAGCTGTGTCAACTTACCTAATCTCTATGAATTCTACTTTCCTCATCCCTTACCTAGAGGTAACAAAGACATTTAATGTGTAGGAATAAATGAGATAGTATCTGTGACACATTTATTATCAGTCCCTGTTTCCTCTACTGAGTGAGTGCCCATCTAACACCCAGGTCAAATATCACCTCCTCTATGGAGCTTTTCTTGGCTAATGGTGCTGTAGTCTTGTCCTTCTTTCCTTTGTACTCCCATAGGCACTTTTGTTCATACATAATTTTAGCTACTTGCCCACTTGCACTCCAAGTATTTATTTGTACCTCCATCCCCTCCCTAGCACCTGGCATAGCACCCAACACAGTGAGCATGCAGTAAGCATTTGTTGAATGCTGAATGAATGAAGCAGATTTTTGGAATGTTAGATTTGGCCTCTGGATTTGAAGGCATAATATATCACAGGATAACCTCAGCTATGAAGAGTAGGGGATACTCTTGGTACTCTAGTGTCCCTTCGGCATTTTTATTTATGCAATAGATCCCTTTGCCAAACTTTTGTTTATCTGTAACTCTGACTTTCTCTCCCTCTCTGTCCTGTGAGGGGAGAGTTTCCAGTGATAATTCCATCAAAACATTCAGAGCTGTCAAGGTTTGCCTACACCCCTCTGCTCTGCCAGAGACTGCATCTGGGGAAGGGAAGGCCTGAGCCATATTTACGCCAGACTGTCCTTCCTCCACTTTGTGATCATCATCTGTGTTGAAGGAAGAAAGTAAGAACACTGCTTGTGATGATTATTCTACACACAAGTCCCTTGGCCTTTCTGGGCCTCAGTTTCTTTATCTATTAAGTGAAGCCTTACTAGACGATCTGAAAGGTTGTTCTCAGGGATAAAGTTCTGAGGATAACCAATATTTCCCTATTGGTTTGTAGAGATTTTATACAGTGTTTTTACACATATTATCTCCCCCTATGAAGTAATACCTCTCAGGTACATATTATCATCCCTATTTTTCAACTTAAACAGAGGTTCGGATAGCTGGATAGAATGGCTTGATCAGTTCTACAACTCCTATGAAGGCAAATCCCTGGCTCTATTCTGTTGTTATAAGGTCTTCCTTGGAGACTGAGCTGAGCAAAGTGCCTCTCTGTGGGGTTCCCTTTAAAAAATAATGCATCCATTACCATGTATGTTCTCAGGACTTGTGTGTATGTGTGTGTGTGTTTTATGTATTTTTTATTGAGTTCAATTAGCCAACATATAGTACATCATTAGTTTTTTTCTCCCCAAATATGTTTATTTTAATTTTTCAGTGTTACAAGATTGATTGTTCATGCACCACACCCAGTGCTCCATGCAATACGTGCCCTTCTCAATACCCACCACCAGGCTCACCTACCCCCCCCACCCTCTCCCCTCCAAAACCCTCTGTTGCTCAGAGTCCACAGTCTCTCCTGGTTCATCACCCCCTCCGATCTCCCCCCATTCACCCTTCCCTTCCTTCTCACAATGCCCTCCATGATTTTCTTTATACTCCACATGTAAGTGAGACCATAAGATAATTGACTCTTTCTGCTTGACTTATTTCACTCTGCATAATCTCTTCTAGTCCTGTCCATGTTGATACAAAAGTTGGATATTCATCCTTTCTGATAGAGGCTCAGGACTGTTTTAGTGGAGAGCAGGGCACACAACAATGAAGAAGAGCCCAGGTGAATTAAGGGGAGAATGCACCTAGTCAGTGAGTGCTCTGTGGAAGGAGGTTGCTCTGCATCTCATTCTCTTAGACAACTCCAGGGGCAATGAAACAAAGGGGAAAATTGGAATAAAATTGAACACTGAGATCCTTAGTTCAGCTCACAGAGGCAGAAATTTCTTTTTCCTTCCCTTTTCTTCTTTCTTTCTTTCTTTCTTTCTTTCTTTCTTTCTTTCTTTCTTTCTTTCTTTCTCCTTTTCTTTCTTTCATAATTCTTTCTTTTTACAGAATGGGATTTCATCAACACAATGTTTCTGAAGACATCTTGGATTTATAGATTTTATTAATGCACCTGTTCTCAAAAGTGGACTACCCCAAACTTAAATGATACAATCTTTGAAAAAGGAGCCAGATTGCATATTCCATTGACTCATACAATTTTTTTTAATCTGGAAGAGCTCTTAAAGATCATTTAGTCCAACATCTTAATTTCACACGCATGGAAACTGAGGTATAGAGAGGTGAAGTGACTTCCCCAAGGTCTCACAGAAAGTTAGTAGAGGAGGGCAGTGAGAATATAGGCCTCCAAATTCCCAGTCCAAGTCTATCTCTATCTTTTTTTTATGGTATCTTGTATCACTTATTTACATCCTGATGCTAAAAGTGTGACAATACCTCAGTGGAAGAGAAAGGTAGAAAGAAAGGTGCATCTATGTTTCCATTTATTTTTGTATTTTTAATTTTTTTAAAGATTTTATTTATTTATTTGACAGAGAGAGAGAGAGAGAGAGAGATCACAAGTAGGCAGAGAGGCAGGCAGAGAGAGAAGGGGAAGCAGGCTCCCCGCCAAGCAGGGAGCCCAATGCGGGGCTTGATCCCAGGACCCTGAGATCATGACCTGAGCTGAAGGCAGAGGCTTTAACCCACTGAGCCACCCAGGTGCCCCATGTTTCTGTTTAAAGCAAAAAAATAATTTGTAGCTATTAATCAGTTGAATTAACCCAAAAATACTACTACTACTACCACCAGGACCTCTTCTTCCCCACCCCCACCACACCCACACATACATACACCCTGCCTGCCATGAAAAGCTCAAATCTGTTAGTGATCAAAACCAGCCCTGGGTCTGGAATAGCCTTTTCTCGGAATATATATACATACAAAATTTGGCAGGAGTTCAATCAGTGCAGCTCAAATACTCACACCCACATTAAATCCTGGGCAATATCAGTCTTCTGTCAAATGTGGACATTTTCTGGGAACTTGGGAATGATAGTTATGGCAAACTGTGGCCCTGAAAATTCACAGGCCAGTTTAGGTGAATTCGATTAAGCAAATCGGTAAAGTGAAATAAAACCCAACATTCTATCATTTTATCACTCCTCATGAAGGTTGATTAAGTATCAAAAATCACCTCTTTAGGAAAATTATCCTATTTTTCATATTTTTTAAAAAGCTAAAATTCAGACTCAGAGGAAGAGCTGTTTTTTTTTTGTATATTTTGTGACTTTCACATACTTGTGAGCATAGTCTTCCCTGGTTTATAATTTTGAACACTCCAAATGGACTATTTCAAAAGGTAGGTAAAAGTGATGATGTAGGACCACGGTTGTGTAAGATACTGATTTTTACTGTGGAAGCATGACCTCAAAGAGTAGTTGTGCTTGGGAGAGTAAATGAAATTCTTAACCCAGGCAGATGGATGCCTGAGGGGCAATAAGACTAATTCCAGATCCTACTTGCTGTGGAGAGTAGGGTGGGCAGATGGTTAAAGCTCCTATCCCTGTTACCGGGCTTGGCCTATGGTTCAGGGACTGAATAGGGTCAAACCTTAGCATGAAAAGTGTTCAGTTCTAGGGTTGAATGGAGCTTGTCCAGTCAAGGACTGACATCAACTCTCAGTAAAGATGTGGTGGAGGAATTGACAGAGTGAAGAGGAAGGATGAGGACATAGAAATGGAGAACCATGAAAGATCATACAATGGAATGGGAAAGGGAATTAAAGTCAAAAAAGGGAGTTAGCAGTTGATGAACCTGAAGGTAGTTCCATGGAATCGCACCAGGACCAAGCAGAAATACTCTGTGAAATGTCTGGCAGACCCAATTATTTGGTTACAATCTGAAGTTGCCTAATAGAAGAAATAAGACTTCTCCGAAAAGAAGGGCACCAGAAAGATGCTTCAACTCTTGCTCTCAAAGGCTTTGAGAGTCCTGAGGCACCTGGAAAGCTCAGTCAGTTAAGGCTCTGACTCTTGATTTCAGCTCAGGTCATGGTCTCAGGGTCCTGAGATGGAGCCCTGAGTCAGGCTCTGTGCTCAGTGGGAAGTCTGCTTGAGATTCTCTCCCTCTTCCCACTTGTATTCTCTGCCTCTAAAATAAATAAATCTTTTTTAAAAACCCCAATAAGTCCTGGGGATATAACATATAGACTGGTGGCTATAATTAATAATACTGTGTTGCATATTTGAAAGTTGCTAAGAAAGTAGACCTTGAAAGTACTCATCACAAGAAAAAAAGTTTTTGTACTTATGTAAGGTGACAAGTTAACCAGACTTATTGTGGTGATCATTTTCCAATATATATAAATATCAAATTGTTTTGTTGTACACCTGAAATGAATATAATGTAAGTCAATTTTATCTCAATTTTAAAAATATAAAAGGCAGAAGAATCAGGCTACTGGGGGAAATGAGCACAAATACTGAACTTCAGAAATGTGTGACTGTATCAGTAGCTGAAGTAGACAATAGGACAATCCCTCTTTAGAGAAGAGGGGGAAGCAAAGTTGAACTATAAATCTGCCTGTACTCAAATGAAAAATGATCAGCTCTATGTAAGGTTTTTTTTTTTTTAATTTTTTTTTCTATGTAAGGTTTTGTATAGAAACCATGGGGCAATGCAAATTCAGGGCCAAGGCAGCAGGAATGAACTTCACTTCTTCACCTCTCCCTCGTGTCTTCATCCTTGCAATCTGATTTTTATCTTTTCCACTCTTGGATTGTTCTAGCAAGGTCACCATTATATATAAGTCTTTCACCCATTAAACAAATATTTAGTAAGGACCTACACAGTGCTAGGCACTGAGCTGAGTATTTGTAATCCAAATAGGATTAGACAAGATCTAACTTGCCAAACCAGAAACCTAAGTCCAACTTTCTTTCACACTCTACATCTAACCTTTCACCAAATGCCTCCAGTGCTACCTTCTCAATATGGCCTGGACTTGAGTCTTCCCTCCATCCCCCCTAGTGCTTAGTCTTAGGCTTGTTACAGTTCCCTTGTATTGCTGTAGTGCTCCTCACTGGTTTACTATCCCCATACTCCTCACTGGTTTACTATCCCCATACAGCATATTGACTACCCACCAACTATCACCAATTTCATAACACTAGGGTATTCTTAGAATATGGATACTTTAAAGCTTTTATGGCTACCCCATTTTCCTCCAGAATAAATTTCAAAGTTTTTACTCTTCTATTCAAAGCTTTTCCTAATTTGATCTCTGATCCAAATGTTCTAGTTTTACCTCCCATCACTCTCCCCTACAAACAACATGTTTGTGCTGCCCACTCCCTTTCCCTGAATGGCATTGTACCTAGTTATTTTCATGGTTCTGTGTCTTTGCTCATGCTAGTGCTTGTGATTACAATGCCCTTTATAACTTTCCTGTTCATCTTTCAGGGTCTTGATGAATTGTCCCTTTCTTTGTATAAATAATTGTTCTATCCACTTTTATAACCCTTTCTCCTATCTAAAAATTTCTATCATATCATATTAGTTATATGTTTCCTTAAAGTTTTCCCCACACCCTATCTATGGAGAGACCTAATAAATGGATTTAACTTATCTCTGCATCTCCAGTGTTCAATATATAGTTTGGAGTGAATGAATGCATGCATAATTATATGAGTTGGCAGATGAGTTTAATCACCATAACACTAAGTAACTGCCTCTCAATCTTCTTTTACCTTGGTGGGTGTTCCAGGAGAGTTTTGTGTGTGGGTGTGTGTGCTCATGTGTTGTTACTTGGTTGTGGTTTGTTAGCCATTACTAAATTATCACCTTTGATTTCCACTTTTTCCTGGTTCACATGGAGGTGGCTGAAAAGGTGGTCTGGTGAAACTGGCTGGGACAATTTCAGCAGTGCCCCATCATCTACGACTAAGGCACTCCGGAGAAAACTGACCTTTAGATCTTCTGTTCAAGGAGCCAGGGGTCCCACTTGTGGGTGTCGGAGTCTCCAGTTTATATCACCATCACACTGCAGAGTGATGAGTTCCTATCCCCTTATCTCCTAGCATGTTGCCAAGAGGTTTTTGTAGTTTCTTTTCCTGTCTTACAAACCCCTCTTTCAATTTCTTCTGCAGATCTCAGCCCATCACAGTGGTTTTCCCCAATGTTTTGCCTAAGCTTTTGAACCTCCTATAAGATCACTACCGCTAACAGAAAATGGAAGGTTTTATATAAAACTCATCTGTAGAATACTGTTCTTCAATTATAGAAGAACCCATTTGATTTCAGTATAGGTACTCAGACAGAAAGGTTAAATCTCAGTGGGACTTCTCTTGGTTCAAAGACTGGGCATTAGCCAGTCTTTACTTAAAGATAAAAACATTTTTATTTTATTTTTTAAAAAAAAACTTACAGAACTAGATACTTTATTTCTTTAAGATTTTATTTATTTATTTTAGAGACAGAGAGGGATGTGGGGAGGAGCAGAAGGAGAGGGACAAGCAGACCCCTTGTTGAGTGCAGAGCCTGATGTGGGGCTCAACCCCACAACCCTGAGATCACAACCTGAGCCAAAATCAAAAGTTAGGTGCTTAGCTAACAGAACCACCCAGGCATGCCATAAAACGTTTTTAAAAACATAATTTTGGGAATTGTTTACATCATTTAGTTACATCATATAATGAGCACTTCTCATGTGCCAAACCTGTTCTAGGTTCTGAGGCTAAAGTGGCAGACAAGACAGATCATAGTACTTGTCTCTGGGAACCGCCAGGGGTGCATATAACACAGGTGGGGTGAGGATGGGAATGAGGAGATGCACAGAAGCAAATAACCAATCAAATACATAAAATAATTGTCATTTGTCAATAGATGTGATGAAAAAAATGATTTAAATTTAAATCTTCCAAGGACAGCACATTTCAAGTCATACAAAAGTTACTTCGTATAGGTGCCTACTAAACCATCACTGAATGGACAGAAGGAAGGAATGAAGACAGGAATTGAAAAGGTCACTTTGAATTTTAATTGTGGTTGAACCAGTTTCAGGTATTCCTTGAATGTCTTTCCCAAGGGAGACAATATTATTTTAGACCTCCTTTGTGTCCCCTACCTGCTTGTCACCACCACCAGGAGAACTGCCTGGCTACAGGGCCCCTGTTGCCCTCTCTTAACTTCTTGTCACTGTTTAATTTATGACTTGTTATTAGATAAGTCATGCCTTACCTTGGAATACTTCGTTGTTCTCCCTTGAAGAGTTATGATGAAGGACATAAGGCAGAGACAGTGTGCTTGATGAACTGAGGATTGGATAGGGCCTTGGGATACCAAGTTACTAGTCCTAGGATAGCCATTAACTCACTCTGTGACCTAGGAGAGACCGTAGCATATATCTAGGCCTTCCATCAGGATAATGATGGTGGTGGTATAAAAATAAGAATCAGGGGGGCTCCTGGGTGGCTCAGTGGGTTAAAGCCTCTGTCTTTGGCTCAGGTCATGATCTCAGGGTCCTGGGATGGAGCCCTGCATTGGGCTCTCTGCTCAGTGGGGAGCCTGCTTCCCCCTCTCTCTCCCTGCCTCTCTACCTACTTGTGATCTCTCTCTGTCAAATAAATAAATACAATCTTTAAAAAAATAGGAATCAGGAAAACCTGGCAAAAAAAGACAAGATAACTCCAAATAAGCTAATCTGATGCTTGGTCACAAAAGTAGTCATAAAACCCTAGCCCATCACAAAACTGTAGAAGAGTGCTTACAAATCATGCCATGTTGCACTGGCCCTAGAAAGCAGCTGCACTGTCTTCTGGGCTGAGACTAATTTGGACTAGTACTGAAACCTAGTAATTATAAAATACTGAAATCCAAAGCATCCAAAAAGACAAACTACAAACAATTTCATGCCTTGGGTAGGTAACAAGCAAGAAGAAGAACCAGTTACTTTGGCTGATGTTTTCTTTCAGGTGTTCCTCCCCACGTGGAAGTGATTTCTGGGTGTGCTCAGCCTGTAACCTCACTCAGGAGAGGGTGGGTAGCTTGCTGTGTTCATAGGCTGTTTGCAGGCTCTCTTACCTGTGCAGCAAAGGAAGCATGTGTTTTTCGTCTTCCTGCTTCTGTATAATAAATTGCCGGACTAAAACTGAGCTGTTCAATAAATATTCCTTTTTATTACTGCAACTACCAGAGACCCAGGGTTTGGTCCCATAATTTATGACAATGTTTTCTCCCTCATTCTCTGCTAAGGTTTTCAAGATATAAAAAGTTTTGGCAGGCTCTCTTAGGTCTGAATTGGAAGCCAAATTCCATTTCTTATATCTCTGCAGTGTCTACCAAATTCATCATCCTCTCTTCTCCAATCTCAATGGCTCTGCTCATGCTCAGGCTTTTATTATCTTATATCTAGACCATTGCAGTAGCCTTTTCTTATGGGACCCTTACTAAAGCAGAACTCTAATCTCAAAACTCTTCTGCTCAGAAACCTTTCATGACCTCCCATTTCCTATATAGAATTAAGTCTAAATTCTTCTATTTTTTCATTCCCAATTATTTCCCTAAATTATCCCCCACTATTCAACTTTCTTAACTTTCTTTCCAATTAAATTTATTTTATTTTTTCAGTGTTCCAAGATTCATTGTTCATGTACCACACCCAGTACTCCATGCAATATATGCCCTCCTCAATACCCACCACCAGGCTTGCCCAACCCCCCACACCCTCCCCTCTAAAACCCTCAGTTTGTTGCTCAGAGTCCACAGTCTTTCTTAACTTTTTAAAAATTATAAAATATTTTGATCTGGAGGGGAAGAGCAAGATGGCAGAGGAGTAGAAGATCTAAATTTTGTCTGGTCCCAGGAATTCAGCTAGATAGTTATCAAACCATTCTGAACATTCTGAAACTCAAAAAGAGATTGAAGAAAAGAAGAGCAGCAATTCTATGAACAGAAAAGCGACTACTTTCCAGAAGGTAGGATGTGTGGAGAAGTGAATCCGAGGCAATACATGGGAAGATAGACTGCAGGGAGGGTGGTGGGGGAAGCCTCCATCAGCTGGCTTCAGTCAAGCGATAGAGCATTGTAGCACAAAATCTAAACTCTTAGGAGTCTGCTCTGCTGAGGGACATCATTCCAGTGGCTAAGTAAGGGGTATAATCCTTGCTGGGACAGTGTAGTCTCAAGACCCTCGGGATCACAGGAAGATCAGGGGTGCCTGAGTGTGACAGAGCTCCCAAGTATCGGAGCAGGGAAGCCGGCTGTAAAGACGGAGCCGAGGAGTGATCTCTCAGCTTGGGGTTGCCATAAACCATCATCCAAGGCACAGTTGGGCCACTACTCTTCTAGCAGGAACCCCAAAAGGTTCAGATCCAGGAGACTCTCCTTCCTCCCCCAGGAGGGGCAGCACAGGAGCACACTGCAGGAATCTGCTGGGTTTGGAGACTCCAAACGGGGTGGTGTGCCAGAGATAGAAATGCTAGGTTACAGGCCAGATGAGCATGTAGTGTGGCCAGACACCAGGGAGACAGGGGTGATTGACTGCTTTTCACTGAGGGTGCACTGAAGAGTGAGAACCCAAGTTCTCAGCTCCTCCAGGATCAGAGATTGGGAGGCCTCCATTTTTATTCTCATCCTCCAAAGCTGTACGGAAAGCTTTCAGGGAACAAAAGCTCCCAGGAGCAAACCTGAGCAGATTAGTCAGCCTGGCCCCTGGTGAGGGTGGTGCAATTCCGTCTTGGGCAAAGATAGGTGAGAATCACTGCAACAGGCCCCTCCTGCAGAAGACCAGCAAGAACATCCAACCAAGACCAAGTTTACCTATTAATGAGAACTGCAAAGCTCCAGCACTAGGGGAATACGGCACATAGAATTCATGGCTTTCCCCCCATGATTCTTTAGTCTTTCAAAGTTAATTTTTAAGATTTTCTTTCTTTTTTTTTTTAATTTTTCTTCTTTCCTTTTTTAACCAACATCTTATCTTGTGAATTCCTTTTTTAAAATCTTTTTTTAAATTTTCATTTTTTTTAGATTTTATTTATTTATTTGACAGAGAGAGAGAGATCACAAGTAGGCAGAGAGGCAGGCAGAGAGAGAGAGGGGGAAGGAAGCAGGCTCCCCGCTGAGCAGAGAGCCCGATGCGGGGCTCAATCCCAGGACCCTGAGATCATGACCCGAGCTGAAGGCAGAGGCCCAACCCACTGAGCCACCCAGGCGCCCCTTAAATTTTCATTTTTTACAGTCATATTCTACCCCTTCATTGTATTTAACCTTATTTTGTGTGTGTGTGTATGTATGTGTGTGTGTGTGTATAAGTTTTTCTTTCCTTAAAATTTTGGGACACAGTTCCTTCTAACAGACCAAAATATACCCTAAATCTAGTGTATGGCTTTGTTCTACTCTCCCGCCTGATCACATTCTCTCCTTTTTTTTTTTTTTTTTTTTTGGTTTAATTTTTTTCTTTCTTTTTCAACCAACTTCTTACCAATTCCTTTTTAAAAATATTTTAAATATTTTCATTTAAAAATATTTTAAATATTTAAATATTTTCATCTTTACATTCATATTTCATCCCTTCATCATATTTACCCTTATTTTTACATATATGTAAGATTTTCTTTCTTTAAAATTTTGGAAGGCAGTTTCTTCTAACAGACCAAAATACATCCCAAATCTAGTATGTGGTTCTGTTCTATTTACCAACCTGATCATATTCTTTTTTTTTTTTCTTTCTTTTCCCCCCGGTTTTGGGTTTCTTCCGATTTTTTCAGTGTATATTTTTCTCTCATCTATTCTCTGGACCAAATGACAAAATGGAAAAACTCACCTCAAAAAAAAAAAAAAAAAATGAATGCATTCCTAAAGATGTATAACCTACCAAAACTAAACCAGGAAGAAATAGAAAACCTAAACAGACCCATAACCAGTAAGGAAATTAAAGGAATAATAAAAAAAAATCTCCCAACAAACAAGAATCCAGAGCCAGATAGCTTCCCAGGGAAATTCTACCAACCATTTAAAGAAGAATTAATACCTATTCTCCAGAAACTGTTCCAAAAAATAGAAATGGAAAGAAAACTTCCAAACTCATTTTATGAGGCCAGCATTACCTTGATCTCAAAACCAGATGAAGACTCCATCAAAAAGGACAATTACAGACCAATATTCCTAATGATCATGGATGCAAAAATTCTCAACAAAATACTGGCCAATAGGATCCAATACTACATTAAAAGGGTTATACACAATGACCAAGTGGGATTTATTCCTGAGCTGTAAGGTTGGTTCAACATCCACAAATCAATAAATGTGATACAAAACATTAATAAGAGAAATAACAAGAACCATGTGGTACTTTTGATAGTAGCAGAAAAAGCATTTGACAAAGTACAGCATTCTTTATTGATTAAAACTCTTGACAGTGTAGGGATAGAGGGTACCTACCTCAATATTATCAACGCCATCTATGAAAAACCCACAGCAAATATCATTCCCAATGGGGGAAACACTGGGAGCTTTTCCCCTAATATCAGGAACACGGCAGGGATATCTGCTATCTCCACTGCAATTCAACATAGTACTAGAAATCCTAGCCTCGCAAATCAGACAACAAAAAGAAATAAAAGGCATCCGAATTGGCAAAGAAGAAGTCAAACTCTTACTCTTTGCAGATGATATGATACTTTATGTGGAAAACCCAAAAGACTCCACTCCAAGACTGCTAAAAATCATACAGGAATTCAGTGAAGTGTCAGGATATAAAATCAATGCACCGAAATCAGTTGCAATTCTATACACCAACAGCAAGAAAGAAGAAAGAGAAATTAAAGAGTCAATCCCATTTACAATTGCACTCAAAACCATAAGATACCTAGGAATAAACCTAACCAAAGAGCCAAAGAATCTGTATTCAGAAAACTATAGAATACTCATGAAAGAAATTGAGGAGGACACAAAGAAATGGAAAATGTTTCATGCTCATGGATTGGAAGAACAAATATTGTGAAAATGTCTATGCTACCTACACCAATCGATACATTTAATGCAATCTCTATCAAAATACCATCAACTTTTTTCAAAGAAATGGAACAAGTAATCCTAAAATTTATATGGAACCAGAAAAGACCACGAATAGCCGGAGGAACGTTGAAAAAGAAAACCAAAGTTGGTGGCATCACAATTCCAGATTTCAAGCTCTATTACAAAGCTGTAATCATCAAGACAGTGTGGTATTGGCACAAAACAGATGCATAGATCAATGGAACAGAATAGAGAGCCCAGAAATGGACCCCCAACTCTATGGTCAACTAATCTTTGAGAAAGCCAGAAAGAATGTCCAATGGAAAAAAGATAGTCTCTTCAACAAATGGTGATGGGGAAATTGGGCAGCCACATGCAGAAGAATGAAACCGGACCATTTCCTTACACCACACACAAAAATAGACTCCAAATGGATGAAAGACCTCAGTGTGAGACAGGAATCCATCTAAATCCTTGAGGAGAACACAGGCAGCAACCTCTTTCACCTCAGCCACACCAACTTCTTCCTAGAAATATCACCAAAGGCAATGGAAGCAAGTGCAAAAATAAACTATTGGGACTTCATCAAGATAAAAAGCTTTTGCACAGCAAAGGAAACAGTCAATAAAACCAAAAGACAACTGATAGAATGGGAGAAGATATTTGCAAATGGCATATAAGATAAAGGGCTCATATCCAAAATCTACAAAGAACTTAGCAAACTCAAGAATCAAAGAATAATCAGATCAAGAAAGGGGCAGAAGACATGAACAGACAGACATTTCTGCAAAGAAGACATTCAAATGGCCAACAGACACATGAAAAAGTGCTAACATCTCTTGGCATCAGCAAAATACAAATCAAAACCTCAGTGAGATACCACCTCACACCAGTCATAATGGCTAAAGTTAACAAGTCAGGAAACGATAGATGTTGATGCAGATGCGGAGAAAGGAGCACCCTCCTACACTGTTGGTAGGAATACAAACTGGTGCAGCCACTCTGGAAAGCAGTATGAAGGTTCCTCAAAGAATTGAAAATAAAGCTACCATATGATCCAGCAATTGAACTACTGTGTATTTACCCCAAAGATACAAATGTAGTGACCCGAAGGGCACCTGAATGTTTATGGCAGCAATGTCCACAATAGCCAAACTATAGAAAGAGCCTAGATTTCCATCAACAGATGAATGGATAAAGTAGAAGTGGTACACACACACACAAACACACACACACACACACACACACACACACACACACACACACACAGGAATATTATGCAGCCATCAAAAATGAAATCTTGCCATTTACAATGACTAAAGGGTATTATGCTAAGTGAAATAAGTCAGTTGGAGAAAGACAATTATCATATAATCCCACTGATATGAGGAATTTGAGAAACAAGGCAGAAGATCATAGGGGAAGGGAGAGAAAAATGAAACAAGATGGGACCAGGGAGGGAGACAAACCATAAAAGGCTCTTAATCTCAGGAAACAAACTGAGGGTTGCTAGAGGGGAGGGGATGTGCTATGGTGAGTGCTGTGAACTGTGTAAGACTGACGATTCACAGACCTGTACCCCTGAAACAAATAATGCATTATGTGTTAATAAATTAGAAAAAGAGTTAATCACAATGTTTTTTAATTGAAATGCATTTTACATAAAACATTGTGTGAATTTAAGGTGTACAACATGTTGATATGACACATTTCTTTTTTTCTCCCCCAATATGTTTATTTTAATTTTTCAGTGTTACAAAATTGATTGTTCATGCACCACACCCAGTGCCCGATATGACACATTTCTATATTGTAATATGGTCGCCATTGTAGTAACTGTATCATATCACACAATTAAAATTATCATTTCATTTTTGTGGTGGGAATAATTAAGATCCATTTGTTTTTCATTATTCCCATTTACGTTTTTCTAATTTCACTACCAGATTACATATCTATAAACTACATATAATATTTTGTTGTATGCTTTTACACTTTATGTAAATGGCAATATATTCCAGCCTTTGCAAGGGTTATGTTCTTCAGTTAGTGTTACGTTCTTGTCATTTTTCATGGTGACACATGTAGCCTATTGTCCATGCATTTTAATTATTTTATATCTATGCCTCAATGTATTGATCCATTCCTCTGTTTCCTCTTTCTAATATTTTGCCATAAAAGAAAAGGTTTCAATGAAAATATATGTACAAGTCTTGAGCACCATGGGCAAGTGTTTTTCTGGGATATTTCTTTCTTAGACCTGGAATTGCAATGTGTTTGTTTTCAGCTCCACTAGCTACTGCCGCATTGCTTTTCTAGGTGGTACCAATTTCTGATCTTATCAGCTGTTTATGAGAATTTCTGTTTCTCTACCTCCATGAGATACTTTGCATTTCTCTGATTACTAGTAAGGTTGAACATATTTTTATAAGTTCAATAGCCACTAAGTTTCTACTATTGGTAGATGCCTGTTAATATTCATTGCTTTTTTTCAGTTGTTTGTCATTTTCTTATTGATATTATTAGTTCTTTATTAATTCTGGATATTGATACTTACAAGTTATATACATTATACATATTTTCTTCCTGTTTGTGGATTTTCATAGTATTCATGATATCTTTAGTTGAGTAGATTGTTTTTAAAGATTTTATTTATTTGTGTGAGAGAGAGGCACACGTAGGTGGAGTAGCAGGCAGAGGGAGCAGCAAGCTCCCAGCTGAGCAAGGATCCTGATGTGGGGCTCAATCCCAGGCCCTTGGAATCATGACCTGAGCCAAAGGCAGATGCTTAACCTACTGAGCCACCTGGGCATTCCAGTTCAGTAGATATTTTATCATATTTTTAAGATGGTAAAAAATTATCAATCTTTTCCTTTATGGTTTATGTTTTTGTGACTTGATTGAGAATCTCTTCCTTAATTCGAGGCCACTAATGATATTCCCCTATATCTTCCCATAAAATTTAAAATTTGCTTTTCATATTTATGACTCTAGCTCACCAGGATTTATTTTTGCAGTTGGTTTGAGGTAGAGATGTATACATTTATACTTGTATTTGTTTTTATGTGCATAACCAATTTTCCCAGTATCATTTATTAACTAGTTCTTCATTTCCTCAATGACTTGTATTTCTATCTCTATTATATATCAAGTCTTCTTAAATGTGTGGATCTGTTTCTGAGCTCATTATACTGTTTCATTGATCCATTTGTCTATCCTTGTGTAATATCACATTGTCATATAACTTTAAAATAAGCCTTGATATTTGGTGGGGAAAATCTCCCATCTTATTTTTTTCTTTAGCATTTTGTTGTTTATTTTTGGCCCTTTGCTCTTCTGTATGAATTTTAAAAATTAGTTCCTTATGTACCATAAAAAATTGAAAGTGCATTGAATATATAGAGTAATCTGGGGAATTGTCATCTTTATGATATGATTTTTACATCCATGAGCATAGTTTATCTTTCTTTCCATTACTAAAGCCATATTTTATGGTTTTTTAAACAATGTTGTAGAATTTTATCTATAAGTATCTTGCATACGCTCTCATAGACTTATATCTAAGCACCTGTTGCTGTTGTGAATGGCATACTTTTAAATTATATTTTCTAATTGTGTGTTGCCATCATTTGCTTTTCTAACCCATTGTAATAAGGTTCTCCTTTATTATTCTGCTAACATTACTCTCATTTATAGTTCCTAACTAAAAAAGTCAAATGGACATATTGCGGGCCTTAATTTTTGTGGCATTTAATATTCTTGACCACTTCCTTATTCTTAAAACAGCTCTTTCCTCCTTTGTCTTCATAAAACCATGTTCCTGGTTTTCCTCCAACTTCTTTTCACTCTCCTTTCTAAATATCTGTCTACCAGGGTGCTGTTGATTCTTTTTTCCCTGATTATGGGAGACCTTAGCATTGCATGGCATCAATGACTCTATGCACTGAATCTATATAAAATTCCATTAAAAACCTCCATCTTAAAAAATAAATAAATAAATAAATAAATAAATAAAAAAAATAAAAACCTCCATCTTGAGATCCAGACCCATAGATCACATCACCCACTGGAATCTCTGCTTGGATATACCATAGGCTCCCTGGACCAAACATGTCCAAGACTTAAATCCACATTTCCCCCTCTCAATCTGCCTTTCTTCTTGTGAATAATTTCTTCCGTGAATAATTCTACCAGCTACTCAGGTGCTCAAGCAAGAAAGTTGGCAGTCATCTTTTACTACCTCATCCCCTTCACCTCAGTACCTGCTCTGCAGATCCCTCTTTAATTTAGTTGTCAGAGTGAACATACCAAACTGTAATAGATTATCATTTTCTTAATTAAAACTCTTCAAAGTTCCCTAAAACCTGAACTTCCAGGCCTTTCATGTTCTCATTTTGCTTATATTAACATGGCCTTCCCCAGCTAACCCCTTGCTGATCTTTCCAGCGTCATCTCAGCCAATGTCTTATTCTTCATATTTTCTTTCTTTTTTTTTTAAAGATTTTATTTATTTATTTATTAGGAAAGAGAGAGAGTGAGAGAGAGCATGAGAAGGGAGAAGGTCAGAGTGAGAAGCGGACTCCCCATGGAACTGGGAGCCCGATGTGGGACTCGATCTCAGGACTCCGGGATCATGACCTGAGCTGAAGGCAGTTGCTCAACCAACTGCGCCACCCAGGCGCCCTTCTTCATATTTTCTAACATGGTTAATGACACCCCACTTAAGTTGCCTATGTCAGAGGCTCAGAATTGATCCTTGATTTCTAACTATTTATTCATCCAATTAGTCTCCAAGCCCTATGCATTTTTTGTTCATCCATCTATCCACCCACCTATCGTCTCATCAGATATTTGAAGTAACTCCTGGAAGGAAGAACAACACTATTTCCCAGTTCACTGGAGGTTCCCCTCAGAGTGGACTGAAAGCTATGATGATAGGATCCCAAACTCCCTAATCTTCTCAGAGATCCTGAGTTCATTCTCCTTGAGGTGGTTGTAGCCCACGGCCAGCTGACATGGTCATCCACAGACAGGTGTCTGACATCAGATCCAAATGCTAGCCTCTAACCAAACACACTTGTGTCAAAGAGTTGTGGATTCAGGAAAACTTGGCAGAACTGGAAGGTGGTCAATGAGGTGCTGTAGAAAGTACATTGAATCAGAAGTCAAAGAAACCAGACTAGTTCCTTTTTTGCTAGCCATCAGTGTTGTTATATCTCTGAACTTCAGCTTCTCCAGCTACAATTTAGGGGAAAAAGCTGAGGCCTACACAACCTATTTCACAGGACATCCTAAAAGAGTGGTGAGATGAGAGATAGGAGCTTGCCTTTTGGTTTATTTATCTGGGAACTGATCTTTTTTTATTTTATTTATTTATTTGACAGGAGAGAGATCACAAGTAGGCAGAGAGGCAGGAAGAGAGAGAGAGGGAAGCAGGCTCCCCGCTGAGCAGAGAGCCCAAGGCGGGGCTCGATCCCAGGACCCTGAGATCATGACCTGAGCCGAAGGCAGAGGTCATGGCTTTCACCCACTGAGCCACCCAGGTGCCCCTATCTGGGAACTGTTCTTATCCTACTGACGAGAACTCAAGCTCCTTAATTTCAAGGACTGGTATTTTCTTGTTTGTTCATTCATTTATTCATTCTGTCAGACAACAAACCTTTATCAAGTGCCTACTATGTGCCACTAAGTATGTGGGATATAGCAGTGACCAAGACAGACAAAAATCCTAACTTTCACAGCCTCACTATTTGCAAAGGCAGACAATCATGACTGCCTTTCCTGATGAGAGCTGTGAAAAGAGCAACACAGTGAAGGGGCTGCCTGATGCTCTCGCAGCCCACAAAGCAGAGGATAGGGTGGCCTTTCTGAGACCATCTGTCCCACATGGCACTCTATGAACTTAACATGAACATGCACAAGATACCAGGAGCAGTCACCATGAGCTACAAACCGAGATGTAAAAAAATAAACTTTACTATTCAGTAGACATTTAAAGAGTCCCTTTTTGTACCATGAAGTATTCTAGATGAATAAGACATAATTTCTACACCACCAAGCTTACAGTCTTGTGGATTTGTTACGGATTTTTTAAAGTAGTGACCCACAAAGGAAATACAAAGTATTAATAACTGGGGTTACTTTCAAAGGGTGAAACTAGAGATGTTTTTGGTCCCACGCTTCCATGTTTTTCAAGTGCTCTATAATGAGCATTTGTTACTTGAACTATTTAAAAAAATTAAAAAAGGAGAAAAAGCAATCCATACATTTTGCAACTATATGCCAAAACAGGTCATTTTTCAAACTAATCTGAGAAGCTTGACTTGTTGTTGGAGCCCTAGCAAGTTCCATTCATAAATTTCCAGTTTCCACTCTCTGGTTTTTAGTTGCTATGGAGAGTACAAGGCAATTAGAAATACACCTTTAAAATTGTATGGAAATATGGAACTCCTATGTACAACTCATGAAAAATAAAAGTTCAGAAAAATGATATGAAAAACACCCAGCTATCAAATGTACAAGAAAAATATTTTGTCTTTTTTCCCCTAACAAGAAAAGAGTTAGAAGAAAAGTAACCATTATAACTATTTTAGAAAGGGAGATGGGAAAGAATATAAGAGAAAAGGTGAACAGAAATAATTGCATAGAGGAAACAAAATCCCTAAAGAAAGGAAAACAAATAAAGGGAGAAAGAGCAAGGAGGAGAGGGGAGAGAGAAGATGGGCTAAGAGATGTTAACATTTAGAAATAGACAGGAGAAACAGGAACATTCCTGCAAACAGGAATGTTAGGATGCCAGAAGATTGACAATGGTGCCAGAGTGTATGTTTAATGTGAAAACAAGTGGATAAATGTCAATGAGCTAGCTTTAGAGTTTTGTGAGAAATCAAGAAAGATCATGAACCTAAAGCAAAGGAGATGTGCTCTGAGGCAGTCTCTTGAAGCACTGATGCACAGCAGTGATAGGGCATTGAACCCCATGGTTGGCACCTGAAAATAACGGTCGCTTTGAGTTGGGAGAATCAGTTACTTGTCGTTGAGTCCAGGGATGAGAAGTTCAAGCCACCATGTAAGGTGCCAGGGGGAAGGCTCTACATTGGAATCAGGTCAAGGAGTTGCAAGGTGAGTTCACACACACTAGATTAGTAGCTTGTTAGACCATCCTTAACTGTCCATGAGTTGTTAGGATACTACCTGCCTCCATTTTTACAGGTGGACAAACTGAAAGCAGTAACATGGGGTCCCCACAATCAATCAATGGCTGGACTAGATGAAAGTCCGTCTTCTAGGGTAGAAGCCCTTCCCTGCACTCATTCATATCTCAAAATGAATTGACCTCGAGAAGGGCTGTACATGCACCAGGTAATTAACCACTCACCACAGCACAGCCTAGTGAGGGGTCTCATCACTCCTCACCCACCCCACATTGACCCCCCACTCACTCACACATTGAGGGAGAATGGATCCTTGTCCAACCTTGAGCTCTCCTAGGCTAGGATGGGACTAAGGTTCTGGTGATGCTGTGTGTCCCTCAGATAGAAAACACAATTCACCTGATGGAGCCCAGGAGGCAAATCACAGAAGCATCAGGACTGCTCTGAGCTCCCCACCTTGGGGAAAACTGTGGGCACAGGACCACACAGAACATTTGGAGACATGAGAAGCTAATCTAAGCAGAGGCCTGGGGCAGGGCTTCCAAGTGTCTCCTCTGTGTACTAGGGGAGGGAAGAACTGATTGCAGACTTGAACCTTTCACCAGTTCATAGGGAAAAGAAAAGTTTTGTTCAGAGATGCAGGCCACAGAAATGTCACATCTGAGGCAAATGTGAAGAGAAGGCAGGTCCAGTTTCCACCAAGTGAGTATCCATTCTTGGAGACTATGAAGAAACTGAATATTGGGCAGAAACTTTTGCAGAAAAGAAGAAAACAAGCTCTTTTCTTATTTTTCTTTAAACATACATTTACTATAGCCCTGCCTCAACAACCCTTACATGCCACATTCTTCTCCAGAGAAGGGACACTGTGAGGCAAGAGGGACCAAGAAAGCCAGAAGCTAGTGCTGGACATGGGCATATGGCCCATGAGCCCAAGCTGGATGTCCACCACCTGGTGAAACTGGCATCATCACATTGAGAGTATATAGCCAGGAACAGGCTGGGTGGCTGCTTGCAAGAAATAAAGAGCCTCTGCCAACACCCTTCCTTTCCCTGCCAGGGAAGGAAATGAGAGAACTGGGCTTCGTTTACCTATTTCAGTTTCCAAAACTTCCAATGATCTTTAGGAAGTAAAGGAGCAGCTAATTTTTTTTAATTGAAGGAAAGAAAAGAGAAAAGAGTGCAGGACACGGCCAAGTATGCATCCTACACCCTCCAGACACATAGATTTGATCCCACGCCCTTCATCAAGGAAAGGGGTCATCTCCTAGATGATAGCATCCTGCAGCAGACAATGGACAAAGGCAACTCAGCTGCAAAGCTCTTATTTCCTGAGTCTCTGCCCTAAGAGGGAAATATCACCATGTCATGCAGAGACCCCTCTGTGAGGCCCCTAATTCCATTTGTCTTCTGGATACTATTGGATTTTGGTCCCAATTATCATAAGTGCATATTTATCAGGTTATTTTATTTAAGAAATAAAGGAACAAGCTAGCTATGGAGCAATTAAGATAATTGATTGCTCTTGACATTTTAATCCACACAATATCCTCAATTTGTATCCCAGACCTCAAAGCTCCTTGTGCCCCAGGGTCCTGCTCCCAGATAGATTCCCACAGTTCCTTCTAAGGCCTCAGTCACCTTCCCATACCCACTCCCATCATTCCTAACCTTGCCCTTGGACTTCCTTGCTACCTCCCTTAGGCAGCAGCAGCATCCACATGAACGCCACAGTGAATTTACAAGGCTCTTGCAGATTTTAGCTCATATGAGACCTCAACACCTCTGGGTGGGTGGCAGAGAGGGACACAGTTTACAGAACAGGAAATTGAAACTTAGAACGGTATGCAACAGCACTGAAAGTACACTCATCGGGGAGGAGCTAAAAGTCTATACCAGGTCCATGGCCACCTAGTTGCACCTGCATCCTTGGCAATGCTGGAACCACCTGGAGATTCCAAAATACCTGTCTTTTTGTTATTGTTGCTGTAATTAAGGCTTCCTTGGAATCACAGTGTGCAAATGCTATATGATAAAAGAATACTTTGATATTTTTCACGGCCATGAAAATGGCAGCATTATTCACAATAGCTGGAAGGTGGAAACAACCCAACTGTCCATTGGCAGATGAATGGACAGACAAATGTGGTCTATCCATACAACGGAATATCATCCAGCCCTTAAAAGGCAGGAAATGTTGACACATGCTACAATATGGGTGAACCTTGAAAACATTATACTCAGTGAAAGAAGTCAGACACAAAAAGACCAATACTATAGGGTTCCACTTATATGAAATACCTAAAACAGTCAAATTCACAGAGACAGAAAGATGTCGGAGTCTGCAGGGAGGGAGAATGGGGAGTTAATGTTTAATGTGGCCAGATTTCAGTTGAGGAAGATGAGAAGAATTCTGGAGATGGTGATGATGGCACAACAGTGTGAATGTGCTTAATGCCACTGAAAAAATACACTCTCTTCCTCTCATGATATCACCCTTGTTGGAGACCTTTAGTGCCAACTCACTTCACGGAGAGAGTAAAGTCCACACCCACCCTTCCCCTTTGATGCGTACCATACTCCAACCAATTCTTTTTTTTTTTTTCCCAGTCCTCTGCTTGGGACAATAAGTGTTTAGGTGGCAGTGTTCTGGGAACCAAGAGGGGCAAAGGCGGTAGAGGCCTTTGCTTTCGGTACTTGGGTCACATACATTCACAGAATCCCGTTTTGGGTAGCCGCTACTGTCCTCAACTGTTCCCTGATGTCATCTAGTCCAGAGATCCTCTGTTTAATCCTCTCCAGAGCATAACTTCTCCACATCCCAGTTCCAGAGGTCCCTGGGGCTGCCTGTCCTTGAGCCTATTCTGTATTCTATGATGTAAGTTAAGTTGGTTCTCAGCTGTTCCCACTGCCTAACTATGTTCAATTTCCTTGGGTCTACTAAATTAGCTACCTGGTCCATCTTTCAGTTTTTCAAATGTTACTGTGCTTGTCTCCCTTTCCATTCTTCTTGTCGTTGTGAGTTTATGTGTTTAAAAGTAATCCTTTACTGTGCTTCTGAGAGGGAATGACATTTGATGTACATGACCATTCTATCATCTTCACCTGAAGCTTGAGCTGAGATGAAAATGACTAATAGAAGCAGCAAGGAGAAGCCAGAAGGAAAGAATTTCAGCTAGAAGGAACAGCATTAGTAAGGTCTTAGACCTATAAAACAGTGTGGTGTGTGTGAGAAACCTAGGTCTTGGAGGGCCCATGCTCTTCTCAGTGTCTTATGGTGACATTCCTTTGAAGGGAAGGGCTTGGGAAGCTTGCATATGGTCCTGATGCTGTCCGAGGGGCCAGGAATCATGAGTCACTGCTGTGGTTTGAGCTCTAGCCGGAACAGTATGACCTGGACCACCAGTGTCCATAGCAGGGGCCCTGTCTGCTTTGATCAGCCTGGTTGAATGAATTAAGCAATGAGGTGACTCCCTTGCTTACTTGAAATTTGACATTTAAACGTTTTTTTCTAATAATGCCTCAGTTAGAATTGCTTTGATGAACAGATAGCCATGAAGTAGTTTAAATGGTTAAAAATTCACCAAGAAACACACATATGTTATACTTGTCTTCAGGGCTTCTGCTACTCTTTGTCATAAAGAAGTGTACACTGCAACTGCAGTGGTTATTTGAAAAGACCCCCTCAGTTCCTTTTTAACTCCTGAGCCTTGTGGTTTTAACTACCATAACCTAACCTAACCCAACACAGCATTTCAGAATTGACCAACATAAAATTTAACCATGTAATGGCAAAGATCAGTAGAAAAAAATTCTCTGCTTGGTTGTAGGGCTGGGATTAAGGTGAGGTGAGTGAGGCACTTGCCTTGGGCACAACTTTTAAGGGAGGTGTGTGTCAGGATAAATAATATTGTAATGCAGTATTTTTTAAATTCAAATTTGGAAACTATGCCTATGAATATAAATGGAGTTTGATTGGACACAGGGCCAGGATTAGGCTGAGATAAATGAGGCATGACTGTGCAAGTACAAGATTGGATCACATCTCTATTTCATAGTTTGATGCATTGTTCACCATGAATTTCCTTGCACTAATTTGGACTTTTAATATACTGCATTAAAATATTATATAACTTGATTACTGAGGTTTTGGAGCCCATCTTAAATTTTGCACTCAAGGCTAGTACCTCCCCCACATCATCCTAGTCCTGGCCCTATTTGGTCAAACATAACTGGAAACTCTTCTCCACCAAAGGCTTCCATCCCTCACCCTGAGCCAATAGGTCCTGAATGTAGAAA
This sequence comes from Nasua narica, assembly GCA_028533885.1. Taxonomy (NCBI): domain Eukaryota; kingdom Metazoa; phylum Chordata; class Mammalia; order Carnivora; family Procyonidae; genus Nasua; species Nasua narica. The sequence continues at coordinate 99,944,773 of CM052801.1, forward strand.
GGAGCCATAGGCAGCACAGGTCTTCTTTCTCAGTCCAAACCATGGCTTTTCCCAACCTGTAACTCAAAGTCACAAATTAATCTCTCCTCAGAAATAGCTAAAGGGAGTAGAATATCAGATTATGAATCTTGCCTGTATATAGTACTCTCAATACCCATCAATCTTTCCTTTTTCCTTTGTTATAGCCAAGTCCCAGCTGAAATTAAAATTTGGATTTTCTTTTTTTTTAATTTTTTATTAACATATAATGTATTATTTGCCCCAGGGTACATGTCTGTGAATCATCAGGCTTACACCTTTCACAGCATTTGCCATAGCACATACCCTCCCCCATGTCCATATCCCTACCCCCCCCCCCAACCTCCCAGCAACCCTTAGTTGGTTTCGTGAGTTTAGGAGTCTCTTATGGTTTGTCTCCTTCCCCATCCCATTTTGTTTCCTTTCTCTTCCCCACCCCCATAACCGCCTGCCCTGCCTCTCAAATTCTTCATATCAGTGCGAACATGCGATAATTGTCTTTCTCTGACTGACTTATTTTACTTAGCATAATACCCTCTAGTTCCATCCACGTCGTTGCAAATGGCAAGATTTCATTTCTCTTGATGGCTGCATAGTATTCCAGTGTGTGTGTGTGTGTGTGTGTGTGTGTGTGTGTGTGTGTGTGTGTATACCACATCTTCTTTATCCTTTCATCTGTTGATGGACATCTAGGTTCTTTCCATAGTTTGGCTATTGTGGACATTGCTGCTATAAACATTCGGGTGCATGTGACCCTTCGGATCACTACATTTGATTTGTATCTTGAGGGTAAATACCCAGTAGTGCGATTGCTGGGTTGTAGGGTAGCTCTATTTTCAACATTTTGAGGAACCTCCATAGGATTTTCAAACCGTTAAATACAAAGATCAAAACCCAATTTAATTATGACATACACATTAAATCCAATCTTGAGAGATAGACAAATGGGACAATTTGAGTAGAATGTGCATATATAAAGATGTGTTCACACCTATGCTTTTTGGTACAAACTACCTTAGACTCAGGTGAAATCCTATCTCTATGTCAAAATTTTTCAATTTATACTATTTGATTATTTTCTAAAGAGATTGGACCTCTTGAAAGGTTCTAGCAATAGAAAGCTACTTTCACCTCCATGCAGTTCAATTTTATTAACCCAATGGTGCCAAAATAAGACTTTGGGGCTACAGCTAAATAGAGGATTTTTGCATCCTTTGCTTCTAGAACACAGACATAATTGATTGATTGGGAGCATAAGCACATCCTATACATGGAAGAGCTGATAGATGTCCTGAGATATCTAGAGATGTCTTAAAAGTGTGAAGCTGAAAATATTTGTGGTGATGGGCATACATCCTTTATGGAGTGCATACAATTGCTTTCTCGGCTCCAATGACTTCCTTAGTACCATTGTAGTCTCTTAAGTAAATGAGTATTTTTTATAAAAAGCAATTTGTCTAATGAGCAGGGTTGGCTGGGCACTGCGGAAACACAGCATGTGATTAAAATTACACTAGCCAAAGAAAACATACCAATTGAGTTGTTGGCAGCTCCCACCCCTGTAACCTCATTTAAGTATTTGTCCTCCCTTAGTATGGAATTGTAACTGCACACTGGGTGCAGCAGTGTAAGGCACTGTCATGCCTTCTGATGGAATCCCAACCAGGGCTAGTGGGATTTACTAGAGTATCAGGCCTCAGAAAAGAGGAACGAGGACAAGCCTCATCCATCCATGGGCTGAGCTTGGGGCAGTCCCAGAAACAGAAAGGTGGAGCATGGTACCAGGAGAACATCAAATCATACACATTGAAAAAGATCCCACGTAAGCATGGCTTGGCCACAAGAAATTTAGGAACAGGCAAGTTCAGGGTCTCGGAACAAATTGACCAGATTTTCTTTAACAGTTAATGTTTGCTGTTAACTATACTAGAATTAAAATTAAAAAAAAAAAAAACAGTTATGTTTGAAGCCAAGATCTGGGGAAAGGGTTGAAGGGGAGAGAAAGAACAGATTAAGACTGGAAATTTGTTATCTCTGAAATATCAATGCTGATGTTTTTAGATGTTGAAAATATAACTAAATAGCCAGGTAGCTAATACAATATAGAGGGCTCACCAATCTTCTAGTTGGTAAATGAAATTAGAGTTTAGGAAAATCAAAGTATAATTCATTCTGGACTCATCAAACAAAATACATTTGGTCAATTTGTCAGAAGATAGAAGGGACTCACTCATCATGTTAGCTTTGAAAGAAGGACTCGGGTCATGGATGAGGGCTGGGCAAGAACATGGCTTGGCTCCTGTTTTAGAGAAAATGGCCACATTCTAAGAAAGAGCCCCAGCTCTGGACACATAATTCAGCTGTAACAACTAGGACAGGAAATGGGGCTTGCTTTCCACTGGACCCAAGCTTGAGGCTTGGGAGTAAGGTAGGACAGAGCTGGAGCAGGGGCAAGGGGACTGGGTGCTGCATCTAGCTGCTGCTGCCCCTCCTGCCTCAGGACACAGGTATCCCATTAACAAGTGTGTGGCCAGATGTGCCTAGCTCTGGGCAGAGCACAACTTCTGAGGGTGCCACTTGGGCACCTACCCTTGTGTTTGTTTCTTAGAGTTGCTATAACGAAGTACCATCAACTTGGTGGCTTAAAACCACAGAAATGTATTCTCTCACAGTTCTGGAGACTAGAAGTCTGAAATCAAGGTGTCAGCAGAACCAAGCTCCTTCTTAGGAATCTAGGGAAGAATGCTTCCTTGCCTCTTCTTGCTTTGGGTGGCCCCTGACATCCCTTGGCTTGTGGCTGCATCCCTCCATCTTTACATCACCTTCTCCTTTGTGTGTCTCTTCTCTTCTGTCTGTTATAAGTATATCCTAGAGCCAAGATGATCTCATCTTGAGATCTTTAATTACATCTGCAAACATTCTTTTTCTGAATAAGTTCACATCCACAGGTTTGGGGTGGACATATCTTTTGACAGGCCACTATTTAACCCACTACACCCCAGATTTTGAGTCCCCCAATTGTCATACATTCTTCTGTGTGCTGGACCCATCAGTGTGGTTGTTGGTGTGGCACAGTTGCACAGACACTTTCTGAGTGTTCAAAATCCTATGGAGAACCAAGAATACTGCTCAGTTGGCCATGATGTGGCAAGATAATTAGCTTTTAGGTGCACATCAGTGAATTTTCCTTCCTTCCACCGGTCTTCATCTCTGAGATCCTATAAATCAGTTGCTTAGAATTTGCTTGGCTTTAGCCATCTCTCCAAGATTCAGCAGACTTTGTCCTGGGGAATTAGTTGAAGGAGACTGATCCCCAGAGATTAGTGTTGTTCAGCCATGCTCATGGCTCCTGGCACAGAGCAAGCACCAAGAAATATTTGTGGAAGATGGAAGGAAGAATGGAAGAAAGGGAGGAAGGAAGTAAAAGGCAGATGGGAAAGCAGGCAGTTTCCATTTGTCCCTCCAACCTTCAACCCTTCAAGCCCTTCCTAGTACTGGTCTCCGGCATGATGGTCTTCGGCAGTCTTATCATACTGCAACTCTCATGCTGGCCATGTCGGTTCTAATGGATGTGAATCATGCTGAATGCTTTTTGGATGGCTTTAGAATCTTCTGGAAAAACAATTTTTCTTTCATTCATAACTGAAGGAGTGCTTTCCCGGGGAGTAGGACATTCAGCTCTGCACTTGAATTTCTATTCCTTCTAAATTAAGGGATATATGTGGTACAAAGATCCTTGGTTTGGGAGTCTGCATATCTAGATTCTAGTCTCAGCTGGGTCATTACCAACTGTGTGACTTTGATCACAACCTTTCCTTCTCTGGGCTCCAATTTTTTTGAGTGTAAAATAAAGGATTAGACCAACTGGTCTCTGAGGACAATTCCATAACTTAGTATTTTTACCTCTCCATTGACGATGCCTTTGGAGAAACTGCTTTGTGCAGGTCAAAATCAAGCTGAGTTTAGACAAAGATGTGAGTTTCCATGTCCCCTACATCAGAAATTGTTGACCTTACTCAACTCCCTAACTCTAGCCCCTGGACAAAGTGATACTTATTTGCAACAAACAACCAGCCCCTACAAGTCTCAGTACCAGGACTCCATTAGCCCTGCTTCCTAAGAAACACAAGACCAAAGAACAGACATTTCCTCTGGGAGAGAAAGAGGAGAGACCGAGGCCAGAAGATTATGACTCCAGTGGCCCTCTCCACACTCAAACCTTCACACACATCCACACACAGGCATCTCTCTGGAGCCAATTTCTAGAGATGGTTTATAATTATTTGTCCAATTATCTGAGCTTGATTTATCTCTTTTCAGATGTTTTCTTGTGGCTCATTTTTTATGAGTGTTTTTTCTGAATTGAAGTTAGTGACATAGGTTCACCAAAGAGGGAAATAGGGTTTATCTTTTCCAAATTCCTAAAAATCACATCATTTAACACAGATGAGAGAGAATCAAGATTCTGTCACTATTTTCCATATAATAAAACCATGAATTGTATCTTTCAAAGCTGTCTTGACAGTCTCCTTCCCATGGGCCTTTGCATGTAGAGGGTGTATTCGCTTCTACAAATCCAGAAAGCTCTGGGGTCAGTAGAAAGTGGCACCTGGATTCCACATCCACCTCCCATGCTTACCACTACTTACCAGCTTCTTGAGCTCGTCCAAGTCATTTCTCATCCATGACCTTCTTTGGAGTCAGGTTCTCTCCTTTGAAGTCAGGGTCATGGCGTACCTGACCTGGCTACCTGCTCAACTCACAGGGCTACCAGGACCACGAGAGGATAAAGTCAGCACTAGGAAATCACTAAATCAACTGTCAATCACTGTCCAGTCTGTCCTGTTATCTCCAAAGGGAGGATACTTGGCAAGGCCTTTGAAGACACCATTAGCACTGAATACACAGTATGAACCATGCCCCCTGGAGCTATGCCAATGGGAGGCCTGATCTGTACCACAATTTGATGTGGACAGAGCTGCCTCTGTAGCTACTGGTTGTGTGAAGGAAGAAACAATGTGACTGGCCTCTGCCAGGGTGTGTGTGGGGGTGTCCTAACTAATTCTTACACTTGGATAACATTTGGCTGTCTAGAAAGTGGTTAAAAAATAAAATCTTTTATCCAGGCATTCTGAAAGGCAGAGCTTATTATGTCCATTTCCTGGAAGAGGAAAGTAAGGATCAGAGAGGTTGAACGACTTGTCTAAAATCTATAGCTTACAAGAGACAATTGTCGAGCTTATACCCAAGTATTCATTCAGGCTTGTGGAAGCTTTTCCCATGAGCCAAATAAGTTTTGAGTTTGGGGTTGTCAAGTACAGAGGGTGCTGACAATGCAGTTTTTTTACATATAGACTCAGAGGAAAATTCATCCATATGTTCATCCATTTATTTTTTCATCTAATATTTACTCCGCAAATATTCACTAGCGGCTTCTGTGGCAGCAGGTACAGTACCAGGCTCTTCACATTCTTCATTTAAAATGGGGATCAATCAAGTAAGCTGTCAGCTTTGCTTTTTTTTTTTCCTCCCATCCAGCATATAAACTTGTAGTTAAAGTTCCAGGACTGTGTCTTAGGATGATATCAGCATCTGTTTGCAAGGGAAGGATTTACTTCTTTTTTTCATCCTCTTTTCTTTTCTATCTGGAGAGGCTCTCCTCATAGAGATTAAGAACATAGATTCTAGACCCAAATTATCTGGGTCCAAATCTCAACTCCCATACTATTTAGCTGTTGCCTAAGTAACTTAGGCAAGTTACTTACCCTCTCTCTGCCTCTGTTTTCTAATGTGTAAAATGGGGTTTATATCAGTACCCACATCATAGGGTTGTGGGAGAATTTAATAAGCTAGCATTTACAAAGTGCTTAGTACAATGCCTGGCCCATGGCAAGTTCTACATGAGTATTTGCCATTATATTGCCATTATTACTCTAATGATGAGAAGGTGAGGAAGAAACACTGAAATTCTCAGGAAAAATTCAGGGCAAGTGAGCAGTGGAGTAAACTGTTGTAATTAGATGTAACCAGACAGCTCACTAATGTACCTGCAAGTATTTCAACTTCTATGGCAAAGGGTAACAGATTATTCTAGAAACAGATGCCTTCTGTCTGTCTTGCTTTTCATTCTCTGGTCGTTGGAAATAAAACACACCCAGTTAAAGAGGAAACGATCTGAAGGAACTGCCTCTAACACGCTCGGTGCAGAGGGGGATATAGAACTCAGCTGGAGGATTACACCTAGTGTTCCCTGCTTCTAGTGCATCTGTGAGTATTTCCTTGGTTCAGGCTACAATTTACTTAATGGAAGGAGACACAACTCTTTTCTTTCATTCAGATATGTAAGTCTCAGCAGAGTTCTCAGGGTGGTTTCTTCGCTTGGCTCTAGAACCCCTGTGGGAAAGAGGTACGAGTACTAGACCACCTAGAAGGGAGATGATTTGGGATCAATTCCTGACTCCACCACCTGCTGGCTATGTGACCTTTGGCAAATCACCTCTGGCCTCTGCACCTCTGCACTGCCTCTTTTGTAGAGTTTAGGGCTTATGCTTAGCTCTGATGTTGGGGACTTTAGTGACTAGGATACCTAAGTTACCATCTGGGAGGAAGGTGTCTCCCATCAGGTCTAGCTCCGGAGTTTCCTGCCAGGCCAAAGCAATGGCTGCTTCAGTGGATTCCCCACCCCTGTATTTGTATCAGTTCTCAGGCATTGTCTACCCTTGTGTTCTAGTCATCTCCTCTAGCAGTCTGGGAATACCCTGACAGTAAGGAGCGGGTCTGATTCCTGTCTCAGCCTTCACTTTCTGTCCTACAGTACTTGATCAATATCTGTGGACGGTGAAAAATGAGCAAAGTGGAGGGTGTACCACACAAACCTTAACTACAATGTGGGGCAGGGATCCCTGGATGGGAAACAGAGTTTAGCTGACGCTCATGCATGTTGTCCATGTGACTTGAAGCCAAGCCTGTCTCCTACTTTGGGCCCCACTCTCCCAATTTGTGGCATCCCATAGCGCTATGGCTCCTTCTGTGTTTTCCTCTAGCAACATGAATCCATGTTTACTCTCCCAGTGGCCTCGAAAGGTCTTTACACATGCACTGAGCATATCTGGAGGAGACTGGGACTCTCTCTGTCCCAGAGAGAGCAGCTCCCAAACTCCTGAACACATTGACCCTGCAGACTCCGGGCGTCTCCCTCCTGGGATCCGTTCTTCCTTGGCCTCCACCTCTGACCCAAGTGGCAGAGTTGGGGGAGGCTGATAGATCAGTCTGTGATTCCCAAAATTGGCTTCGTGTCAGAAGTCCCAGGAGCACATGCATAAAAGTATAGATAACTGAGCAAACCTCAGGCTCTACTGAGTTCAACTCTCTGGTGATATGCTCAGAGAGCTATGTTTTTACAAGTCCTCTGGGTGATTTCTATCACCCGGGCTCTGGGTTACCAGTTGCCATTTGGGATTCATTGGGCCATATCACGCTTAGGTTTTAGCATTTGGAATGACAGCTTCTTGACCCCAGTTATTCTAAAACAGACTAGAACGTTTTCTCTCCTTGCCATACTCTCATGCCATACTCTCAGAGTTCACTATTGCTAAGACATAGCAATGGTGTTCTGTGCTCAGAGATGAAGCCCAGCCACTCTTCAAGGGAAACGGTTAAAAGTAACCTGGGTAATTCACAAATGCCACATTTTGTATCATATAACAGCTTTAGTCTTCATGCTAGTGGTCTCAGGTTGCAGAAGGCCAAATTTTCACCATGTCTCTGTACAAAGTTTAATTAAAGTTTTGTCTATAAGGAATTGTCTCCTTCTATAGATCATGGAGTTATCTGCACTGGAAATTAGTGGGAGTTTTTTTTTAAGGTGTCTATGACAAATGCACAGTCTCCTCCCATTTCAGGATGTTTAAGATGGGTGTGGGTCTTCTTTGCTGAGGAGGGCATGCAGAATGTGGATGGAGAAGAGTTAGTTTGCATCTGAAAAGCACTGATCCCATACTGAAAGGGAAGGTTGGCAGTGCTGGCAGGGAGAGCACTGAACCAGGAGTCTGTTGGGATGAGGCCCGATTCTAGTTTGGCGACCAATTTGCTTTGAGGCACTGAGCAAGTCTCTCCTGCATGAAGTCTAAGGGAAACATCAATTTGAGTGAACAGTCCCTGGTCTATCATGTGCCCTCATCCCCTCTACAGCCTGCACTCTAGGACAGTGACCCTGCATGCCACTTTCATAGGGACAGGGTCCATTCTTGCTTCAGAATGAGTATTCGTCAGCTCCTCTTGGGTCCTCAATGGAAGGCTTCTTGAAAGCTCAGGAGGCACTACAGGCAAACAGCAAAATGGGAACTCATGGGTGCCTCCCCATTGTCTGGCATCAAGAGGAAGGATGCTTCTCATGCACAGCAAAGCACAGACAGACAGTACCTGATTCCTGTTCCCTGCTTCCCTGCAGAACCAAACCAACAAAAACCATCCATACATAAACCATCCAAACAAAAACTAAAAGTTAGTTCTTCTACGGGGAATATTTTTCCACTTTTCTGTTTGGTGGTGGAGGTGGGGATGGGGCATTAATGTTATTCAAGAGAGGACAGTGGGACCTTCTCAGAATGCTCTTCTGTGATGGGTAGTAATGGTTCTAAGTGGGAGCAGCCTGAAGGGCCGGACGATGGGACATGAACATGAGGGGCCAGCCATCCATTAAAGAGCACCCAGGCCAGAGTCATGTGCAGGAACCAACTAAAACTTCTTGGTTTCCATGGGCAACCTGGCACCCAGCATAGCTACGCTGGTGCAGAGCAGCCCCCACAGCAAGCACAGTGAGGCAGCCTTCAAAAGTGCAGCCATTATCCCCAGATGGAGTCCCCAAAATGGCCCGAAGATTGCTCCAATCTGAGGGGCGGCCAGCCATGTGGAAAGGGGGTACTCTGAGCCACATGGCTTCTGCACTTCTCTGTCTTAGAGGCCATTCTTACTGCTCCTCCTCTTTCTCTCTCTGTCCCATTTGTGCCTGAAATTGGCACCGAACATGATTGCTTGAGTGCTGCCTTTCTCGTTAGCCAAAAGCGGTCCTCCTAGAAGTGCCCATTTTATTATTAAATAAACATGTGGGCATGTTGAAGTTGGCACAAATGGTAGGAAGACTACTCAGCTTGGAGAAATCTGTTGTTTTTGTTTTTTTCCCCCCTAATCGATCTATGGGTGACAGCAGACTCGTATATTCATACTTCTTTTTCTTCTGTGTGAAGAATAAATAATAGATTATGATCCCCTGATTAAAGTTGAGACCCAAGCAGGAAAGCAGGGCAAGTAGCCGAAGGAGAACGTGCTCAAGTTAGCCCTGTCGAGACCTGTAAAGAGGGAAAGATTCCAGACACTGCTCATACCTCAAAGAAGTGACCTTTTGCTATGAATTAATCGTTTGGAGATCATATTTCTCATGTGCTTTACTCACAGGAGGAATTGATTAGAAGCTGAAATTAATTGCAACTGGGATTAACCGTTTGCTTTTATACCATGGTTAAAATTTATTTTTTAGCTGTAGCTGCCTTAATGCTTTTATGCCAAGGTTTTTCTTTACTGTACTGCTAATTCCAGGAAATTCCCCATAGCGAATGGACATGTCTGCCCACTCAGTCAGTGAAAAAACCATGAAGTCTAAAAGGCAATAAACTGAACACTGCCTTGGATTAGCAAAGCCTGGCTGAAGCAGGAAATGTTTAAATCTTAATCAGAAATGGATTGGATTGCTCTGGAGGTTTGGGGGTAAAGCCCGGAGTGAGGACTATTCAAGGAGGTTGAAATGCAAACAACAAACGAAGCCACTGGAGGGGCTCAGTTGACAGCACTTTCACCTGAAGCAATGAGGCAAGGTGGTCACCCCAAAGAGGATGCACTTTTTGTTGGATATTGTGGAGTGTTCGATGGGCTACCCTCCCTGGGCAGGGAGCATCCAGACTGCAGCAGAGTCCAAGAAAAGTGTCACTGAGCGTATGGGAAAGAGTGCAAGGTTCTATGGGAAACCTGGTTGATAGTTAGCCTTCTTTCTCTCTAAGGAGCTCAGAGTTTATACCTAAGTCACAGCAGTAAAACAGAGTTAATGCTGAGTAGCACAAGGGAGGCCCAGAGAAAGTGTTAGTGGCATTCAAAAGAGGAGTGCTTGCTCCCACCTGGAGTGGTGGGGCCTTGGGCGGGCCTGGCAGCTCCTTAGAGAAGGGGGCTTCGGTAATTGCTCTCCCCTGACCTCCCACAGCAATTGTCTGTTTATGTGTCTGTCTCTCCAATTAGACCTCGAGCCCTGAGAGGGCAAGGGGCACGCTTTGTTCAAATCCCTATTCCCAGGGCCAGCCTCAGTCCCCACACACAGAAAGGGCCTCAGGAAAGCTTTGCTGAACTGAGAGAGAAAAGGAAAGCTTCTTCTGAAAGAGCTGCACTTTGTTTTTTTCTATGAGGAGGGAGGTGAAACATTCCAGCCAAGAAGCAGGGGTCGGAAATATGTGTGTGTCCTTGTGTTGTCTGTCCAACTGGACTGTGAGCTCCTTTAGTGAGGATTGTGCCCCTCTTGCCTCCACGTTCCCCATGCGCCAAGCCCAGTACCTGCCCAGGCCAGGATCTCACCAATACTGAGTACTGAGCTAATTGGATACCTCCTCTTCCAACAAATTTAGAGAAACATGGATCGAACACAACCAACACCTGCTTTTAATACATAGTCAACACCTCACAGATCACCTTTTTGCCACAAGGGGAAAGATAGAGTGATTAAGCTGTCATCACCTTAATCCAGATCCCTAATAATGGGATGACTAGAGCATATGTGCCTCCTAATTTTTACAAAAGGAAAAACACAGCATCCCCTATGAAATATATTGCAAAAAATCAAGCCATTAAACCCGATTTTCAATTTACAGAAACTATGGAGAGAGGATTAAGTTAAACAATCACAAGGAAATAATCAGACAAAGCCAGAATATTGGACAATTTACAACACAACCAGTCTGATTTCTTCCAAAACTCAGTGTCATAGGGATGGTTCCAGATCAAAATGATAAAAAGACATGACAAAAACTGTAATTTGTGATATTTGATTGGATCCTGATTTTTTTCCAAAAGCAGCTATAAAATATAGTTTGGAAAC
>CM052801.1:99956024-99968536 GCA_028533885.1 Nasua narica
CTGGGGAGTTAGGCCTGAGCCCCTTGCATAAAGCCCAGGACCTTGAACTATCCCTCTTCTTTACAGACTAGAAAAAACTTGATCATCCCAGAGAAGGAGTGAGGAAGCTTAATGTCCATCCAAGCTTTGGATGAGGAAAAATGTCCCTTATGAAAAATCAAAACCTCCAAATTTCACATTTCTCATGGATCTAGGGTCAAAATATAAACTACTTTCATGGGACAGGAGTCACCAGTCAAGGCATTATAAAAGTTGGTCTAGAACCATTGAAACCCCTGGAATTCAAGGCAAACAAAAACACCTAGGCAGTCACAAACCAGGACATATTGTCCTCCAACATAATAAACAACCTTCACTTAATATCGCCTCACCCTAAAAGAAAAATTACAAAGTACACAAGAAAATAAACCTTAATGAGGGAGAATATAAGTATATGGGGAATATGAAGGCATCATTAAGAAATTTAGAGAACAGAAGATCTAGGAAGAGAAGATGGGGAAAACGTGCGCATGTGCGCACATGTGTACGTGTGTGTGTGTGTGTGTGTACACACAAGTGTGTGTTTGAACTTTAGACTTTAGCCTGAAAAGACTGCCTTGACTGCCTGCTTTGCAAGTTTGAGATAAGGGTAGTGAGTATTATTTTAATCTCTAGAATTCAAAATAATTATGAACATGCATACATTGCTTTATAGTTTACAAAGCACTACATATAGTCTCTTACTTGATCTTTGCAGCAAACACGTGAGGTATTATCTTCATTTTCACCCTGGATAAACAGAGATTTAGCATAATCAGAGGATTTGGTAAAGGACACATAAGTGGTAAGCAGGTGATTTTGCCCTAGGCTCTGGCATTTCAGGCCCTCTAGTGCAATGCACTGTCCCTATATTAAGCTATCCCCCCACCTCTCAGCACCGCACTTACTCCAGGAAAGTGACAGACTACACTCTCAAGAATGTGTGAAGGTCTGTTTCTGTTTTGAAGATATTCATAGTTGAACAATTCATGACCTCTTTAGTGGATCTTTTTAGTGTTCCTGGAGGTCAGAAAATTCTCCCGCATGTCTAACCAAAATGAGCACTGCTTCACTGAAAGCTCTTCTCTTATTTGATTTTTCATTAACAAAGGGACTATCTCAGTCAGGATCCTCTTTCTCACATCCCATTCTAACTTTTTGCAGGGAAAATGGAGCTACATGTTCTCAAGTGAACAATTTCTTTTGCTATCTCATTGACTTTTTTTTTAAACTGATTTCCTAGGTACTCTCCCCCCTTGTCACCTTTCTCTAGGTTTGGGACTTGACATGTTCTTTCTTGGAGCAAATTCTGCCCATCAGTCAGTCATTACGTATTCCAAAATATCAACACTATGCTTAACACTTCACATTTCTAAAAGCAGCAACTGACTTACTGTTAAATGGCAATATGTTTTAGATATGTGATAGCAAATGTGCCGCCACACATCCTAGATCAATTCCAGGTAGTCTGAGTGAGTGAAAAAGTTTCACCAAGTTGGAGACCTTAAGTTAGACAAAGTTGGAATCTAGGTGTTACATAAATGGAGCAGCAAATCATGCTGGATGATTTTCCTGCTGTTTAATCAAGGATTAAGTCACTTCTACTTGTAAAGTAGTGTTCTTTTATTTTCTTACAAATATCAGGAGTATTTTTTCTCACAGAAGAATTGGTGACTTCTCCCTTCTCCTACCCACACTAGTTTATTTTCTTAACTTCCAAAAGACTTCCCAAGACCATCTGTTTTCCCTCCTTTCCTCCCTCTTTGCTTCCCTCTTTCCTTCACTCCTTCCTTCTTTTGGTTCATTCATTCATCACATACTCATTAGGCATTATGTTCGAGGTACTAGGGGCACAGAGATGGATCAGACAGAGTACCTACCCTTAATTTGCTTTCAGTCTACAGGATAGACAAGTAAATAGGCAGTGACAATATGTTATGGTAATGTTGTGATTGGGGAAAGCAGAAGGAGCTGGTGGAAAGCAGAGGAAGGGTCAAGGAGAGATGGAGATAGGGGTCCCCACAAGTCAGGATAAGCATTCCATTGGCTCCTCTGAGGAAGAGCAAGCACTACAGTCATCAACCACATTTTCCCCACTTGAACAAGCATTGACTAGTGCCTCCCTGAGTCCACCACTTAAAGAGCACAGCAATAGCTTCTGTGGGAGCTGCCAAGGTGAATAAGGCAGAGTTCTTCCCTCTTGGGGCTCATAATCTATTGAAGAAGACCACCAGGGACACAAATAACTGGGATTCGTGGAAGGCAGTGAGAAGGAACCTTAAAAGGAACATAAAAGAATGATGTGTTGTAGGAACCCAGGGAAGGCAGAGATTTGTTCCTATTGGGGGAATACAGGAAATCTGTAGGTCATAAGATATTTCAGCTTTCTCTTTGGATATTAAAATACACTTTCCCCCCAAATTCAGCGAAGACTTGAGGAAATGAAAGAGTGTACTTGATCTGAGAAAGCCTCTACTGGTCACTTTAGGGCAACTCTATACTTTATCTCCTGCTGTCATCTACATGTAGGAGGTAGTCAAATTGTGAGAATTGAGGGAGACTGAGAGCCACAATGGTCCACGTGTGGGGGCTGGGGAGACTGGAGGTGACTCTCAGGATGGCTGAAGCCTTGTCATAGGGACAGTGTTGAGGATGGGACTTCTCTCTGTGTTACTCATCTGTGAAGTAGCATTTCTTGTTTTCTTGTCATTGTCTCACCTCTGAGATGGACCCTAGTGACAGATGCCTGTCAGATCAGATGCAGATTAGTATAATTAGCAATATAATGGCAACTGGCAACTAGCATAGTGAGAAGCAGTATGGTGCAAGCTATCAAGAAAGAGAACAAACTGCTGAGTCCCACAGACCTGAGCTTACATCCCAGTTTCATCCCTTGCCAACAGTGCGACCTTGCTAGGTATGTTGCTGGTATATGCCTTAGTTTCCTCATCCATCAAATGAGGATGTTAGTATCTACCCTAGACAATGGTTGAAAAATTCGCTGATACACACATGCAAAATCCTTAGCAGAGTGTCCAATCTGTTGTCAGATTGGACTGTTGTCATTATTAGAATCATTCAGTCTTGGGAGTGCAGATTCCTGAGTTTCTACTCACTCAATTCTCACGTCATTCAGAGCCAATCAGCAGACTCCTTTTGAACTGTGAAAACAACTTTTACATGACTCATACTTCTCTTCTTACTCTCCCTGAGCAATCTCTTTTGCCTACTCTCATGATTTATTTTTTAATTAATTTATTATTATTATTTTATTATGTTCAGTTAGCCAACATATAGTACATCTTAAGTTTTTGTGTCATGATTTCAACTACCATTTCCATGCTGCTGATTCTTAGATCTTTAGTTTCAATGCAGACCTCTATCCCGAGAATCCAGATCCATACACTCAGTTGTCTTCTGGTCGCCTTAATTTATGTCTCTTAAGTACCTCAAGCTCATGTGCTCAAAGCTGAGCCCTACTGTAAGAGTTTTCAGTCACTAACGGAAACCTTTTACTAAAGCTTTTTACTAAGACAATTAAGAGGGACTGTAAAGAGGAAGTGGCTTATGAGTTGAACCTTCAAATAAGGATGTATTTAATTTAGACTCAGTAAGAGGAAAGAGAAACCATTCAAGTTAGAGACAAGTACATGGAAGCAGGAAAGTTTCAAGGTGTACAGTGAGAACCCAGGTTTGATTATGCATCTTCAATCTTCCTTCTTAATGTTCTATTTCATTCCTTAGTAAACACCTAGCTCCTAATAACTTTTTCTCTATCTGGACATTCAAAAACTGCAGAAAATCATAGAATGGTACTGGAATGTCTGGGGCCAGACTGAAATGAACTAACTCCTCCTCAGCTATGAATTATGGTCTATGGACATCATGGGAAACCTCATGTTCAGCTATGGGCTTGAGGTGCTTAAGGGGGATGGGAGCAGGTGGAGGTAGTTCATCCCCCAGGAGCAGGAAATTAGAAGACTGGGTGCTGGCTTTAGGATTCAGTGTCCCTTGAGGCCCAGGCTCCCCAATGCCTCATCAATCCCTTAGGCATGCTGCTAGACTCCTGCTCATGAGTTCTTCCAGAAAGAACATACAACTGTTAGTGAAAACTGGAGAGTTGTACCACAGGTTTCCATCTGTGAACTGGGCATATTTCCTCCAGCTTTGTCACTCTGTGGTTCCCAGCTGGTGTATGGTTCTGCCTTGTTATAGTACAAATCTTAAAACATGCCTGTTCTTATGTCCCAGCTGGTGAATGCTATACTGTAGCAAATTGGTTTGTTTCCTTCCTCTTTTCCTCCTTCCCCTTATTCTTTCTTTCCCTTCATCCTTCTCCCCTTGCTTTCTTCCTCCCTCCTTACCTTCCCTCCCTCTCCATTCTCTCTCTCTCTCATTATGACAATCAGTATTTCCATCGGATGTCAACAATTGGCTCCCTATTTTAATTCCACAGGCTGAAGTCCTCTTATACCATAGTATGGGGAAATTATCTTGGGAGTTTATTGACAATGTTTTCCTTTAAGGTAGTGCAAGGGAAGGAGAGTCTTGAATCATTCAAAGAATTCCCCTGAATTGCTTGTGGGGTGTGTGAATGCAGACTATCATTACCTGACATATGTTTATAAAAAGCCAAGGACAAGACAAAAAACAGGAGATGACTGACTGCGCTCCAAATGCTACAGATGGGCAATTACACATCCAAGCGGGAAAGACACATCTATATGAGAAGTCCAAGTAATTCCATAAGAAAGATCTAAAACTAACAAAGAGAGATTTAGGTCTAAAGGACTGAGACAATGGGAAGCACAAAGGAGAATTACGACAGTCTCTGTGAGTGGCAAGCACCTCTCTACCTACCCTCTTTTCCCATTGACTCTTACTGAAATGTCTATATGTTTTACTCACTGGAGCCAATGTCCTATTGTGTTTATATTATGAGCATATATCCATACCACGTGAAACTATAGGATTTCAGAAGTAGAGGGATAATGTCTTGCACTGCAATGTTTTTCAAACTTTGCATGATGACCCATTAGCAGATCATAAAATTGATTTAGTGGGCCATGAACAGCAATTTTTTTTTCTTTTTTTTTTTCCTTTTTTTTTCCTCCCCAAATTGAACAGCAATTTTTAAAAATTAAATAAAGTGAAAATATCAGATTGATCTTATTCAGTTTCATAAAATTTATTATATTTTTACATACATATGCATGTGCATACTGGGTCATGATATACAATTTATTTCTTACTGTGAGTTGCTATATCAGTATATATTGCTGCATAAAAATTACTTCAAAACTTACTTGCTTAAGACAATAAGCACTTGTTATCTTACCGTTTCTGAGAATCAGGAATTCAGAAACAATGTAGCTCGATGGTTCTGGGTCAGGAACTAGAGGGTTTACTTCCAAGATGGCTCACTCACATGGCTAGAAAGTTGGTCCTGGTTATTGGTGGAGGCCTGTTTCTCACTGTGTGGATCTCTCTGTTGGGTTGCTTGAGTGCTCTTGAAATGTGGGGCTGGCTTCCCCTGGAGGAAGCAACCCAAAAGAGCAAGACAGAAATGGCAACATCTTTTATGACCTAGCCTCAGAAATCACATACCATCACTTTGTCCATATTTGGCTAGTAATACAGACTACATTAATATAATGTTGGAAGAGACTATACAGGGGTATGAGTACCAGCAGACAAGGCTTTTCAGAGGCCATACTGGAGGTGGCTACCACAACTGGCTCAAAAAAGTTTGAGAACCTGACTTGTCCAATCATTCACTTTATGCATAAATCTCAAACTATCACCAAATGCTGAAGACTGACCATTCATAGGTAGATTTTCCTACTGCAATTACATGATACAGAGTTAATGTGGGCTGTAGTCAATGACTGATGAGCAGTTACTGAAGCCACTTATAAGCACAGATAGTAAGTGACCTAAATAAATCATTATAATGAACATGACCTTTAGCCAGTCCTCTGTAGTTTGATCATGCTCTGACATGAACGGAGGACTGGTGGGGAAATAGAGAAACATGGGATGAGGGAAGACAAGAGCTGGGGAACCAAACATGGCTGCAGGACTGACTCCAAAGGAGTGGGCAGTCAGACGCCAATGACATATTCAGAGGGTATTGTGGGCTCTCTAAATGGGTTCAGTTCTCTGGTCTTAAAATATTGTACCCCAAAACACTGACTTATAAATGAGGACCTATGGTGGAGAACAGATTGCACAAACTGTAATACCTTTTACCCCTCCCCAGTCTTCTGATTGTACACCACAGGTCAAGTAGCTTACCATCCAAGCTGAGGCCAGGTCTGAAGGGCACTATTTATGATTTGTTTGAGAACTGCTAGAAAAGGAAGAATTGTCCGCAGGACCCCGAATGGATCAGCCAATAGTAAATCATTCCCCACGTGTACCATTTCCTTCTCTTGCAAGGTTACCAGGCTAGTACATCAGGAAAATGTAGGGGATCTGGATTTCAGTAAGATTTTAACAAGGTGTCTCATAATAGCCATATTATGCCAATAGCCATAACAAGGTGGATAAAAGGGAAATAAATTATTTTATACCAGAACAATTAAGTAGATTAATTACTGGTATCCAAAGAAAACCTAATAATGGACCGATAAAAATGTAGAAGAAAGGTCCTTGTAGTATACTGCAGGTGATTTAACTGATCAACATGATATCATCTGGATTAAGTTATAAAAAACATCTTGATCTCTTTTGTGACTACACAGTCTAATATAATGAAAATCCTAAAACTTATTGATGGACAGAAGTGCTATTTGAATCAATTAATAGGAAATTTGTCAGGGACAAGGTAAACTGCTTTCAAAGAGTCAATTGCTCAAGGAATTGTGGGTGAGGTGGGGCTTAGCAGCAGAACCTCTGATGACTTGGTGTAGCAGTTGTCTCCAGGGGAGAAGAACCACTGAAGCTTTGGACAGTACCATCAAAGGAGAAATAGCTCAAGAGCCAGAAGGCTGAGAGGCAGAAAAACAGGGGGAGGAGCCCTATTGGCTTTAAGAAAGGTGTGAGATGTCTGGAAGTCATCTCACAGGAGATGACTCACCTCCTCATCCAATATTCCACTGGGGATAACAATTTAGAGTCTGTTTACCAGACTTGTCCTTCTTGGTGGGCCCTGATTGCCTGTATTTGACCCTTCAATTCCAAAAAACTATGGGAATCTTGCTCAGCTTTTAGGTCTCTTAGCCACTGCTTAGAATTAGCAAATGCGGGCGCCTGGGTGGCTCAGTTGGTTGGGCGACTGCCTTCGGCTCGGGTCATGATCCCGGAGTCCCAGGATCGAGTCCCATGTCGGACTCCCGGCTCTTCGGGAGGTCTGCTTCTCCCTCTGACCTTCTCCCCTCTCATTCTCAGTCTCTCTCTCTCTAGTAAATAAATAAAATCTTTGAAAAAAAAAAAAGAATTAGCAAATGCTTTGAGGGGAAAAGTGGTGCCCAGTGTCAGGCTCACCTCTCTATGTCTCCCTTCTTTTTGACATCTTGGTTTCTCAAATCCTCACTGCACCGGTAGTTCCCCAATGCCTCAAAATAGTTTCCCCCCATATTTTGCTCAACTATTCTAGTTCTCACCAGAAAGGTTGGTCTGTAACAAGATATTCTGGCACTATCCAAAGGGATTATCCATCCTCCTATGTCTTTTTTATTTGACTCAAGTAACCTTTGATAAAACCATCAGAGATTTTCAGCTCATGTTGTATACTTTCTGCCAGAGACCTGCAACCAACCATTTTTCCAAGGAGCCCTGGCAGGTTTCAGTGGGAAATAGTACTCTAAGATTACAAGCTGAATGGTAAGTGCTCTGAAATGTGTAAGCCTGATGATTCACAGACATGTACCCTGGCGCAAATAATACATAAGTTAATAAAAAATTAAAAATCAAAAAAGACTACAAGCTGGACATTAATGGTCTTTACTACTGGGTTGCACTATTACTTAGCCTTTTCACTAGATAGGGTTAAGAAATATGCACCTCTTAGAAAGCAAAACTGAAGAGTTCATACTGATGATTTCAATTCATGAGAAAGTTTATAGTACATTTTACTTAACTTCTTTGATTTTATAATATCTCTTTTATGCTGAAGATCACAGTTCTTAGTAACATTAACATTATTACTTCTTTGGCTTTTTCTAAAATGTATATACATACACATATATATATATATATATACAATTTGTTTCATTCTAATATGCCTATGTTAGAATAACAACACCATCATAACTAATAATGAAAGACTGAATGCAATTTAGTACTTCTTTCTCTTTATCTTCAACATATATTCCACCAGGGATTTGCAATCAAAATACTGTGTCTCAAAATCTTCAAAATATTCTGCTTTGTATGATTATGCCATCAACTTGATATACAGATGCCTTTTTTTATTCGAATTTGTTTTCAACTTTAAGGGAGTGATTTTTTCTCTTTGATTTAATTTTGCTTTTAAGTTATATGAAATATTAAATGCTTCTAAATCGAAACCTATAAAACAAGTTAGAGATTTTACTTCCATCACTGTCTCCTCTCCCCATCTCTCCCTACAGGTGACCACTTTTGTTGCTTTTTCACTTATTCTCGCACTAATATATACATCTATGTCTCCAAATCCCCATTTTCTCTACACAAATGATTACATACTATATACATTCTTGTGCATCTTGCTTTCTTTACTTAGTTATATATATTCTACAGCAGTGTATCCTCAGGTTTTTTTTTAGCATATATTTATTTAGCTAGGACTGTAGTTTACTCAACCAATCCCCTACTGGTGGACATTAGGTTGTTGGCGAACATTTATTATTACAAATACTGCTGCAATAAATATGTTGTGCATATACAGTTTTATATTTTTGTTGGTGGATCTTTGGGATACCCTCATAAATGTAGGATTATTGGCTCAAAGGATAAGTGAATATGCAATTGTGCTAAACATGGCCAAATTCTCCTCCCTAGGGATTATGCTATTTTAGAATGAAACTTCCAGGAACACAAATATGACCAGGTCTCCCCACTGTCTAAAACTTCTGTGGGCTTTCCGTGGCCCTAAAGATAAAATCCAAACTCCTTCTCAAGGGCTATAGGATGAGTACAACTTGGCCCTATGGGCCTCCCTAATCTCACAGCACTAATCCTTTGTGCACCAGTCCATCTGAACTTACCTTGTTTTCTTCCTTGCTTATGCCTTTTCACATGCGCAATTCCTTTCTTCCATTTTATTTGCTGGCCTCCCACTGATTCCTCAAGACTCAGCTTATATGTCACCTATTCCAGAAGGCCTTCCCCAACTCCTCTCCCCTGTCATACATGGCTGGGGAAGGTAACCCTCCTCTCAGTTCCCACAACTTTCTGGGCTTCCCCGATCACAGAACTCATCATCTGCATGTGTGGAAAGTGGCCCCCAAACTGGGCTGTGACATACAGGAAGGCAGGCATTGTGTCAGCTGGAGAAGGCCCTAAAGCATTTTCAGAAAAGCAGTGGCATGATTGAATCTCTGTTTGAGATATAAATCTTGGGCTCATGTGTGGAAGAAGGATTAGTGGGACCCAAGACGAATGGTAACAGACCAGTCAGCAGGCTGTGGCCACCACGTAGGCAAGAAGAGATGAGGATCTTTGGGGTCAAAGGGCAGTGGGGACAGAGAGGAGGGGAAAAAGAATTCAGGATTCATTTTGGAGTTCATGTGGACAGGACTTGGTGATAATTAGATGTGGAAGCTGAGAGACATGGAAGAATAGAGGTTGACTCCACATTTCCAGTCTGATCAACGAAAGGAGGAAGAGGAGATAGAGCCTATTTTTGAGGAAGAGAATGTATTCCATTTAGACAAGTTGTGTTAGAGCTACCTGTAGAATTTCCTAGATGACAGCTGTTATCTTTAGGCCTATTATGTATGTCCTGTGCTCTTTACATAGCGTCATCATCATCATCATCATCATGGACATTTACTGAGCCCGCTTCTGGCTCCAGGAGGCATACATACCCATTGAAGCCACCATCTCAGGTAAACTTATTACCCATCTGTGTTCTGGAACTCTCCATTTGGATGTCTAACAGGCTTCTCAGATTTAACCTGGCCCAAATATAAGTCCCTATCCCTAAGCACATTAGTCTGGAGAGGCAGTATAGCATTGGAGTTAAGAATAATGACTCTGGAGTAGATCACTTGAGTTTGTGTCAAGTCAGATCTCTGCTGGCTTACCATATGACCTTGCCGAAGCATTCTTTGTGCCTTAACTTCTTATCTGTATGGCAAACATGATAATAATGGCACCAATTCATGAGGTTGTTAGGGGGATAAAACCTGCTACTGTGCTTGAAATAAACAATGCTTGGCACAGAGGAAGTACCATAAGTTTTCCCATTCCTATCCCCCAAATCCACTCCTCCCTAGTCATTTCTTGGCCATATTTAAGACAAAACCTACATCCCATCCTTGACTGTCCTCTTTTCCTCACTCTGCAAGTTCCATCCATCAGTAAGTCCTAGGACTACCTCCAAAATATATCTCAAATACCAGCAGGGCTGTCTTGCTCCTACCTGGACAACTGCAACAGTCCTCTAGAAGCTCCGAACTTACCCACTCCTGTGCCTCCTAATGAGAGCTCCCTGCTGCAGCTCAGGAACTTTCCAGAGCACTTTCAAAGTTAACACTAATCTCTCTTGCCTCCTGTGAACCCTTCTCATCTGGCATGACAGTCAGGCTCTAGTCTTTTCCTCTCTAGACTGCTAGCTATACTGAAGGAAAGTGTCCATCAAAGAGGCATAAGAACTCGCTCAAGTTTCCACAAGGGGATTTTCCATTGGTTCCTTAGATATTCAGAAAGCAGAGATGATTGTGCCTGGAGCTGCCTTCCTTAAAGGACATCCTGGCTGTGAAAGACCTCGTAAAGTAACACAAAGCTGGGTGATTTATAAAGAGCTGTGGCTGTAATAGCCTTGCCCCTGGAGCCTCAGTCGTGCCTGCCCTTTGGAAGAAGTAGCATGTGGTACCATGCATCCTACTGCCTAGGCTTCTGGAGCCCAACAGGGACCAGGGTACCCCAGAGCCCCTGGAGCAGCTTCCTACAACCTGCGCCCTCCGGGAGGCACAGGACGGCTCCGCAGTGCCACCCAGAGGCCGGCAGCGCCAGCTGGCAGAGAGAGTTTTTGTCTGAGTTTGGGCTTTGGGGGATTGCTGGACAGTGGTTGGTATTTGGGAGGTTTGGAAACATGCCTGGCTGAGCTGTATTTGGAGAAGGTCATTTCTTACTGTATGGCTGTACATTCAGTTCCATCGGAGCCTGTCTCCTGTTGCTGCCTCCCCACTCCTGGTGCGCACACTTATGGCTATTGTGACATGGAAAGCCCCGGAGAAACCCAGGAGGGGCTTCCAAACCTTTAGTCTTGATCAAAAAGAAGAAACAGGAGATCAAGTCCTGCAATATACTCATGTGCAAGAGTTGTTCAGTAGATGAGATAAAGATAGCATTCTTAACAAACTGAAATGGAGAGACCACCAGTGTGGGTGTTGGGATGGATAGCTAACCATTTCAAAAAAGGACATCTAGATCTCCACCTCACACCCTGCATTCCCATAACACTCAGACAGATCAAAGAATTTCATGTCACACTAGAAGAAAGTACTGGTAAATATTTGCATACACTTGCAGTGGGAGGGTATTCTAGATATAACACCAAACAGAAACTATAAAGGAAAACATTGATAAATTTAATTCAAAAATTAAATGATTCTGTGGGCACGTGATGTAATGAGCACTGTGTATTATATAAGACTCATGAATCACTGACCTCAACCTCTGAAACTAATAATACATTATATGTTAATTAATTGAATTTAAATTTAAAAAAAAGAAAAAAATGTTCTGTGGATTGACAAACACCATAGATAAAGTTAAAAAGTAAAATAACATACTTGGAAGAATGACATATATGAAAAACTGTGATTAATATCTTTAATATATAAGGAGTTTTTACAAATCAATAGGAAAAAGACAAAACGCCCCAGTGAGAAAATTGGAACACTACATGAACAAGCAACTCATCAAAAGACAGAGGAATGAGAACCATTAAGAAATGCCCAGCCCACCTTTTTGTGTCTTCTTCAATTTCTTTCATGAGTGTTCTGTAGTTCCTCAAGTACAGATCCTTTACCTCTTTGGTTAGGTTTATTCCCAGGTATCTTATGGTTCTTGGTGCTACAGTAAATGGAATTGATTCTCTAATTTCCCTTTCCATATTTCCATTGTTAGTGTATAGGAAAGCAATTGATTTTTAAACATTGTTAAAATATCTATACTGCCCAAAGCAATCTATACTTTCAATGCCATCCCGATCAAAATTCCACCAGTTTTTTTCAAAGAGCTGGAACAAACAATCCTAAAATTTGTATGGAACCAGAAAATACCCCGATTTGCTAAGGAAATGTTGAAAAAGAAAAACAAAGCTGGGGGCATCACATTGC
>CM052801.1:99969036-100034125 GCA_028533885.1 Nasua narica
TAAACAAAACAAGCCAGCCCTGCTCTACTCTCTCAAACCATCCAGATGTCCCTGTTTGTTGCTTTAAACCACTGAGTTTAGGGAGAATTTTTATGGAGCAATACAGACATATATAAAGTCGGCTTGCTGGATTTATCTAAAGGAATCAGACATTTCTATAAAGATGTATATACATATATATTGATCCTATTTATAATGGTGAAAACACAATTGTAACCTAAAAGTTCAACAACAACAGAATGGTTAGATAAATTGTTACTTTATATGATGTGGTATCAAGCAACCATTAACAATAACAATATACCACAGACATTAACAGGATAATAAGGGACTACAAACCGCACACTGTGCCCGTAAATTTCACAGCTTCAATGAAATAGAAGTTGAAGACACAAACTGGAAGCTCTACACATACTAAGTGAATTGAAGGGAATTGAGTTAAAATCTTTCCACAAGTTCAAGCCACATAGATTCACTTTTACCTTCTACCAAACATTTAAGGAATATGTAATACTAATTCTACAAAAACTATTCCAGAAAAGAAAAGACAAGGGAATATTTCTTAAAGTATTATATAATGCCAGTATTACTCCAACACCAAATCCAGACAGCACGGTATATGAAAAAAACTAAAATTAACTAAAAGCCAACAACAATACCCAAACAGAACATTCCTAACATCATAATTAACAGAGAAAGACCAAATGCTTCCCCAATAAGACTGGGAGCACAAGAATGTGCACTCTCATTATTTCTACTCAACATCAGTATACAAAAAGTCAATTGTATTTCTATGTAGTAGCAAAAAAATAGCAAAAGTATGATTTTAAAAAAAGAACAGAGTTGGAGTATTCATACTATTAAATTTCAAGATTTATTATAACACTATGGTAATCGAGACAAGGTGGTATGGTCAGAGGCTCAACAAAGGCTCAACAATCCGTAGATCGATTGAATGTAACTGAGTTCAGAAATAAACATAGCCAACTGGTTTTTGACAAGGTACAAAGGCAATTCAAAGGAGAAAGAAAGAATGGTCTTTTTACCAAATGATGCTGGAACAATTGACCATTCACATGCAAAGTAATGAATTTGGACCTGTGTTTTGCACCACTTACAAAAAACTAACTCAAAATTGTTCAAAGGCTTAAATGTAAAACCTAAAACTATAAAATTTCTGGGAGTAAATATAGGTGAAAATCTTTGTGACCTTGGCTTGTGTAAAGATTATTTTGAGAGGATAAACAAAGTACAAGCCATAATAGAAAAAAATTTGATAACATTTTTAAATTGGACTTTATCAAAACAAATATTGTAAAATTGTGTTCTTCAAGAGATCCATTGAGAAAATGTAGAGATGAGCCACAGGCAGGGAAAAAATATTTGCAAAGCACATCAGTGAATCAAAATCTGAAGAAGTCTCTAAGGTTGTATAGTAGGCTGAACACTGTCCCCCAAAGTCATTCAGGTCCTAACCCCTGGAGCCTATGAATGTTCCCTTATGTGACAAAAAGGGACTTTGCTAATGTGATGAAGTTAAGAACGTGAGATGGAGAGATTATCCTGGACTATCTGGATAGACCCTAAATGCCACCACAAGTGTCCTGATAAGAGGGAGGCAGGAGGAGATTTGACAACAGAAAAGAAGAAGGCAAAGGGACCACAGAGGCACAGATTGGAACAATAAGGCCACAAGTCATGGAATTATCAACAGCCATCAGACGCTGGAAGAGGCAAGAACAGATTCTCCCTTGGAGCCCCCAGAAGAAACCAACTCTACTGACATTTGACACACATAAGACTTGGTTTGCACTTCTCGCTTCCAGAACTGTAAGAGAATTTATTTCGGTTGTTTTGAGCTGTTAAGTGTGTGGTAATTTGTTACAGCAGCCCTAGGAAATTAATGTAGCTTGTCAGTAAGCAAACAGTCTAATTACAACATGGGCAAAGATTTGAACTGACACTTCACCAGAGAGGAAGTAAGAATGGCAAATAAGCACATGAAAGAAGCTCGACAGCATTAGTCATTAGAAAAAAAGCAAATTAAAACAACAGACAAACGGGTGGTTGCCAGAGGGGAAGTGGAGAAGGGAATGGATCAAATAGGGGAAGGGAATTAAAAGTAGACTTATCATGATGAGCACTGAGTAATGCATAGAAATATTGAATCATTATATTGTATCATGTGAAACTAACATAACACTGTATGTTAATTATTCTTCAATAAACAACAATAAAATAAAATTTGAAACAATTTAAAAAAAATCAACAATGAGATACCACTACACTCTTTTTACAGTGGCTAAAAATTTACAAAGAAATAACCATGTGGACCAACTAGACCTCTCATACTTTGCTGGTGGAAATGCAAAATGGTACAGACACTTTGGACAAAAGTTTGGCAGTTTCCTCTAAAGTTAAACACACTTTTACCATACAACCTAGAAACCCCACTTCTAAGTATATACCAAAGAGAAATAAGGACACATCCATTCAGAAAAGAATCTGTAAATGAATGCTTCTAATACTTTTATTTGTGATCACTAAAAGCTGGAAGCAACCCAAGTATCCCTCCACTAGTGAATGGATAAACAAAATGTGGTATACCCATACGATAGAGTGCTATTCAGTAATAAAAATAATAAATTACTAAAAAAATAATAAATTACTGATATACAGCAATGTGGATGAACCTCCAAAAGCATTATTCTATGAACTAGGCTAGACACAAAGGTCTCTATATTATATGATTCCATTTATATGACATTCTGAAAAAAAAATTAAAACTATTGAGATAGAAATCAGACAACTGCTTGCCAGGGATCTGATCTGCAGGTGGGAGAAGGCAATTTGACTACAAAGGTTCAGAAAAGGACTATTTGGGATTATATAGAAATTCACTCTCTTGATGGTGAATCTTACATACCTTTGTAAGTTTGTAAAAATTCATAGAACTGTCTACCTAAAAAGGATCAATTTTACTGTAAGTAAATTATACCTCAATAAATAAAAAGATACTTCAAATTGGTACAAACAGTAAGTTGAAAAAAAAATGACAATGTAGATCAATGTTTATGGACATTAGAAATTGTCCTTGCATCCAGTTAGTGAAAAAAAAGGTTGCAGCAAGCAACCATTAAAGAAAAACAGTGTGGATGTACATGTGTCCATATGTTAATATATCTGAAAGAAAATACATAAAAACATTAATAGTGGTGTGAAGATCTCTCACTCATTCCTTCCTTCCTTGATGTATACTTTGAAAAAGACACGTTCCCTCTTTTGACCTAAATTTCTGTAGTAGCGAATTGATAGCACTGTAGTAGCACTTTTTTTTTTTTTTTTGGTCTTAGGGCCTTTGTACTTGCTGTTCCCTCCCTGTTCCTTTGCTGGGGACATGGGTTGGCCCATAGCTTCATTCAGATTGGGCTTAAATGTCACCACCTTAGAAGTCTTCTCTGTCCCCCACGAATGGAGAGGACTCCATCACTCAGTCTCCTTACTCTGCTTTATTTCTTCTTAATGGCAGTGTTCACTGTGCTGACATTATCTTATGTATGTATTTCGTTCTTTGCTTGTTTGTCCCACTATTATATGAGCTCTGTGAGGAAAGAACTTTGGTCTGTTTTCTTCACTGCTGTTTCCCCAGCACGGAGAACAATGCATGGCACTTGGTAGGTACTCAGTAAGTGTTTATTGAATAAATGGTTGAATACATGCTACAGAGTGAGGCTTCTAGAATTTGTCACCTTCTCAAAAACATTCATGACCTTGAGAAATTTATAATCCAACTGCAGGGACACAACCCGAAAGTGAAACAGCTACCCCCTGCGCCTCTGCAAGCAGCACTGGGACAGAATGAGGGGGAGTTGTGGAGTCCAAAAGTGAAAAGGGCGCTTGGGATTGGCAAAGTGGCTTCTGAGGGTTGTGTGACTAGGGTTGTGGGGGTGCAGACTGAGAGGCTTCTCACAAGTAACCTTGCCCTCGGAAGACACCTTGAGCTTAGAGCTCTTTCTGGAGTCATTGCCTCCAAGAAAACCAGAAAGGACTCTCTCTGAATCACCCACGGCAAAACCTGCTGTACTTCATGCATCATTAAAAATCCAGGGCACTCCTGGTCTGATCCAACAGGCTTTCCAGGTAAGAGGAAGCTGAGCTTAGGGAAAAAGT
This sequence comes from Nasua narica, assembly GCA_028533885.1. NCBI lineage: Eukaryota > Metazoa > Chordata > Mammalia > Carnivora > Procyonidae > Nasua > Nasua narica. The sequence goes on from CM052801.1 coordinate 99,973,207, forward strand.
GATGTGGTCCCAGGGAGCGGCAAGGCTGAGCCAAGCTTCACACTGCAGGCCTCCATTAGCTAAGGTCTGAAGGGCTCTGGCCCCCTCAGCCGCCTCTGCGCCCGCTGCGAGGGTCCAGCATGCTCGTCAGAGGCCCAGCAGCAGCCAAACTTGGCACAGGTGCCTTGGTGATTGATTTTCTTTGTCGTTGTTGTCCACGGTCCATCTCCCTGTTAGGATTTAAGCTCGGTAGGGGCAAATATTTCTGTCAGTTTTTTTCACTGATATATGTATTTGCAGTGCCCAAAACAATCGCCAAGGGTTACATAGACTTTGCTCTGTGCAGAGCACTGTTTAAAGCACTTGGTGTCAATGAAATCACTTAATTTTCACAAGAACCTATAAGGAAGGCACCATTATGATCCCATTTCACAGCTAAAGAAACTGAGGCACAGAGAGGTTAAGTAATCCATCCAAGATCACATAGCTAGTAAATGACAGAGTTGGTATTTGAACCCTTGTGTATCCTTAACCACTAGGGCATACCACCAAAAAACAAAACAAAACAGTACCTTGCCCATAGTAGGCCCTCCATAAGTGAACGAATGATTGAATCAATGGACGGAACTGTGAAGTGTTTTCTCAGTTCTCAGCAATGCTTCCTCCCCTCATTTCTTGTCCTTCCCTCTCCTCCTTGCTCCCTCCTTCCGCTGGGCCTTGGCAGAGGCGGAGTGGCGCTTTGTGAAGGCAGTGCAGGCAGGCAGCAAGCCTCTTCTCCAGCTCTCCTTTCCTCCGGATGTTCTGCTGGGCTCTCTTAGCACCTACAGTGCCTGGGACTAGAGGAGCAGCCAGTCCTCATGAAGCGAGTTCTCTGAGCTCAGCGAGCGAACAGCGGAAAGGGCAGTCTGGGGGAGGGAGGGAGACCCAGCACACCAACACTGGTCCGAAGCACACTCATACAAAGAAGACTGAGGTGAGCTGAAGAAGGAGGATGAGTAGAGTCCTGGGGATAAAGAAGTAGGACTTGGGCACTTAAAAATCCTTCTCATCGGCGCCTGCGTGGCTCAGTTGGTTGAGCAACTGTCTTCGGCTCAGGTCGTGATCCTTGAGTTCTGGGATCGAGTCCCACATCGGGCTCCCGGCTCCGCAGGGAGTCTGCTTCTTCCTCTGGCCTTCTCTCCTCTCATGTTCTCTCTCTCACTTTCTCTGTCTCTCAAATAAATAAATAAAATCTTTAAAAAAATAAAATAAATAAAAATAAAAATCCTTCTCAGAAGAGGTGGCTGAACTTAATATTGAGGATGGGCAGGATTTCGAAAGTATCAGTGAGAAGCACATCCCAAGTGAAGGCAAACTCAAGGATCCCTGAAGGCTGTTGGATTTGTAAATTTGGGACACGGCGTCCCCAGCAGGGGTGCTGCCCACACAGAGTGGAGACTAGGCTGGGCTTTGTGAGCCCTGCTTGTGTGCCAGCCCCTCCTCTACAGGGATGGTCTTTCCTTGGGCTTCCATGTCACCTCTGAGGGAGAGGTGGGCTGGTGTTCTTAGTCATCTCATGTCCCCATCTCATTTCCAGCTCCTGTTTATATTGCTGTGTCACCTTCCAGCTGCCCTTGGGTCTAGTTTAAGCCCTGTTGCCTTGCCTGGGTGAAGGAGAAGGCTGATTTCTCGCCCCACACTGCCATTGCCTTGCTTGGCCCACTGTCAATCAGGCAGGCAGGCAGCAAGGCTCTGGTAGGTTCTTTCCATGTGCCAGGCCTTAGGCCAGGAAAGGCATGCCCCTCCCCTCACCCCCACAGCCGGTGCCTTGGCTTTGCCATCTGGGAAATGAAAGGGTTGGATTCTGTGATCTTGAAAGTTCCTTCCAGCTGTAACATTCTAGGGGGGTATTTGAATGGCCTTCTTTTGAAGCTCCGAGTTCTGTAGGAAAATGATTATCATAAAAATGTTTCCAGGTTGGTGCACTGGCTTCTCTCAGGGCCTCACTGTTTGACAACCACTGTGCAGACTTAAGTGATATTTACATGCAAAAATGTTTTACTGTGGGACACCATCATATCCCAGTGTCAGGGGCCAAGGATAACACCCCATCACAGGCTTTCCCTGTTATACGAAGAAAGAAAGATTCATTCACTCATTCAGCTAAGCCCAACTGTGTACACAAATCTGTACTAGGTGCTATAAAAAATATGCCTGATCTCACCGTGGGCTCGGAGAACACAAAATCATCTGATTCGGGGAGGAAGGCACTAGTCATCTAAGAGCGATCCATCCCCCAGCCCAGGGTGAAAGCCCACCAAGGGGGCAGATGCCTTTGTACAGCGGCTCTAATAGGCCAACGGGGAGAGAGTGATTCTTTAGAATGAAAAGAAACAAACTTCCTGTGGCTTCTGCTCTTGGATCCTGGTTCTCCGGGCCCCTTCTGCTTTGTACTCACTCCTACTTTCATCTTCTCAGAAGGGCCGGAGAGGTCCCTTTAGTCCCGGCCACATGTAGTTCTGACACCGACAGTTGGGGAAGTAAGAGGCTCGCTTTAGGGCACCTGGGAGCCCCGGACAGAGTCACTCCCAGTCCAGCTCTCTTTCTCCTGTGCCACACTATGACCTTGCCGTTTATCAGGTCATCAGTTTCTCCTAACAAGCCATTTCCGGGTAAGATAAACTAATGCCCAGAAAGGGGCACTGACCTGTGTGTGGTCCCACAGCTAGGAAGTGCTGGAGGAACCCAGATTCATATCCAGGCTTTGGCTCCGAGTCTAGCTCCTTCTGGTGGTAACCCAGCTAGCTCCCCACTGGCCCTCAGTGTCTGCTTTGTGGATGCATAGGTGAGATGCCACAGTGACCGATGTGGGGACACACATTTGGCTCTAAAAATCCACCCAGGACACTACAGAGAATATCTGGCAGCACCTGCATAGAGAAGAATTGAAGGGCTGTTGACAGATGAACATGTTCCAGGGTAAAATGTGGTCACCAACAAGTGCTGGCAACGTTAATAGAGGCCAGCGTCCACAGAGCAGAGGGGACAGTTAGGCTGACCTCTGCTACTACAGAGATTGGAAAAGCAAGTCAGATGTCTTGGGAGGCACTGAGTTTCTTGTTTCTGGAGCTGGGGAATAAAGGCTGGATAACCACTTGGCAGTTTGTGACTCTAAGAAGTATTTTTGTGGCCTTTTGTGATGTCGTGAGCCTCCATTGGCCCACACATTCCCAGGGGCGACATTTGCTCCACGTTGTCTGGTGGGGCTTGGGGGATTTTTTGAGAGAAGGAGTAGAAAATGGTGGCTTTCTTGACCAGGCCCTGAGATGCCAATGCCATGTGTCCAGATAAAGCAGGAGGCACCAATGTTAAGGTAAAGTGGGTGATGGGCAGCTGTTTTTAGTGCAGAACTTTCTAGGGGAAATCTTTTAACTACTACTCTCTTGCAGTCAGATCTCAGCCCGACCCAGAATCAGAGGACTGAGTGTACAACTTCTTCCAATCAAGATTTCCAGAAGAGCGGCTATTTTGTGGTGTGAACTTTGGCCTTCTTGGTTGACAAAGGCTCATGGACAGGCCTGCCTGGATGGGCCTGTCCAAGAAGCTGGCTCCTCTTTGACCCACTCTGGCTTCCTCGAGCCTGAAGTAACAGCCTGTCCACCACAGGGGACTGTTGGACATAGGTCCTTGCAAGAAAACCTAGATTTCCTAGGGCTTTACACAACGGGGTGCGCAGAGCCTAGAGGGTGGGAAGCAAAGTGGGAAAGCACCAGGCTTGGCCCGTGGCCATTTCAAGTGAACGTGGTCAGCTCTACACTCACTCTTAGGGGAATCTGGGAACAGATCTTGTAAATCCTTATTCTTCTGGCTTAATATTCTCATAGCAGAGTTTAGGGAGCTGAGAAACAGAAAGAGGGTGGGAGGGGGAAAGCCAGGGAAGTGGCTCTAGGAGGATTCTCAGTGTAGCTGACTGAGGGTGCAGGTTCAAGGCCCCAGCCACGTCCCGTCTTCCCGTCTGTGGTCTAGTGGGTAAGACCGGAAGCCCCAAGTACATTCATGGGATATAGAAGACATCACAGACTATCATGTAGGCCCCAAATGCCATAGGAGATATGGAGAGGAAAATGGCACTCGGCAGGTGGCGGAAATGGGGGCAATGGCACTTCAGGTGGGGACAGCACAGGAGCTGCTTCCCAATGAGCATGTGTTCCATGTTCTCCAAAGTCATCCAGGGTGTTTGTGTGAGGTTGGGGGGAGGGAGAAGGAGGGAGTTTGGAGGGTATGGTGAAGGGGAATAGGGAGAGGGGAGAGCACTCTGGAGGGCTGGGTGTGGTAGAGCCACGTGGAGCAGGCCCTGATCTGGGAAGCAAAGGAGACAGCAAAGAGCTTTGTCTTAGCGTCAGGTTCTCACATGTGTGTGTATGGGTGCACATACATGTACACAGGCAGACACACACACACACACGCACACTTCTTGGTCTTTAGCAATTTGATATAATAAGGGCAAATGCAAATTAAAAACAAGAGGTTAAATTCTCCCTGTGGAAAAACAACGGAAGAGATTTCTTCCTTTTCTTTCAGACTCTTTCTCTGTCCTTTTCAGATGTATGTAAATTTTTTAAGGGCTAAGCCCCCTTGCCCCTCTCACAACTCAAGAAAGTTCCCTCAGGGGTTTGGGTTACAATGTAACCATCAAGGAAAATAAGGTCCTGTCTTCCAGTTTCCTGGGAGGAGATGAGCTTACCTTTGGCTGTTTCCTGACTGCAAATTATTCAACCTCTCCGATGTAATGGCTTGTAGCCACTTAGCTAGATGAGATTTCTGCCTGCAATCCCTTCAGCGGGTTGCCCGTGACAAGCAGCACATTCTGGTTTCACACTTATTCAATGATACAGTTGTTGGCTTTCTCTCAAACCTTTGTGGAGAGGTTTCCTGGGCTGGGAGGAAACTATTTCTCCAGCATTGTAGGCAAACACACACACGTGCCACACCCACACTCATGCACAGCCACACGCTTGAGAGCGCCCGCACCCCCTCACTGCTCCCCTCCTGGCAGTTGGTTGGTGTCTTCTTCCCAAGACAGGCTTGGGAAAAGCAGCCTGGGACTGCTCAGCCAGGAAGGGCTTGGCTATGCCGTGGCCAGGCAGGTATGCTTTCTTTGTCTTTTATTGTCTTTTCTGTGTTTTTCACATGGCGCCCACCAGCTCTTCTTGTCTGGCTTCTTCTGGATTTCATTTACCTGCTGCCTCCCCGTTTTTCCTTTCTCCAATGTTTCTTTTTTTCGACTCATTCACGGAAAGTGAAAAAGTAATAACGGAGAACACCAATTATGTTGTACGTATGTATGTTGAAACTAACTTAGTGTTATATATGTCAATTATACCTCAGTAAAACGAAATACGGACAACAGGAGAACAAAACCAAAAATGATTCAAACAAAACTGCTCTGTCGTATTGTGAATCTGCTGGAACTTTGGGTTTCACTGTTATTTATCACTCGCTCGTTCATCGATTATGTATTAACTTTATTCAGTGGATATTAGGAGTGCATCTTGGGCTGGGTGTGTCAGCTCCGGAGAATGAAAGAGCTCGGAAGACCCAGATCTCACCCCAGAGACCCCACTTGGTGGCGGAGCGCTAACATCCGGTGGTCCTGGGACTCCCACGCTGCCTTGCCTGGCCCTGCGGCTGGTGGGCGGGACTTTGCTCCCGTCCAGGCCCCGCCCCCGGTTAACAGGAAGGCGGTAATGCTCCTGCGCAGTGGCGGAGGAGTCTTTGGACCAATCAGAGCCCAGTAAAATTCGCCCGCCCTCCCCTGGCCCACTTGGGGTTCCGGAGGACCGCGTGGAAAGCGGCCTCCGAGGTCTCAGGCTCCGTGGGTGGCAAGGTCTCCGTGTGCAGTGTTTCCGGTGTTTCGGTATGTCAGGGTCTGGGCGAGACCCTGCCTCACTTCCTCTGCGCTGGGCACTGACTTTTTCGTTCAGCCAACGGAGCACAAGTACCTCCTCCAAACCTGGCCTTTGTGCAGCACAGTGTATGTCTGTTTTGGGGTGTGGGCCTATCCCGTCAGTCCTCAGGGTGCCTTTGTGGTGGCAGGCCTGCCTGGAAAGTTCTTGGATCAGGATCCTTCACTTTGGCACTGGCAATTGGTGCCCTGCCACTCCTCATGGGCTGCGGTTCCCTTTATAGTAACAAACCCTGTGATGTGCCAGGGGCTTCCATCCCCTAGGCTGACCTTGTACCACACTTGGCAAGTGTTGGGGCCTGTTTCACTATTTCCCATTGCCTACTTTCCCTTTGCCAGAAGGTCCCCCAGGGCTCCATTTAGTGCTCTACAGTTGTCAACTCCTGGGCTTCAGATGCTGTGGGGGCAGCCGGGTGACAATCATCTTCCTCCATGGGCCCCAAATATTCCCTGGCCTCATTGGCAAGTCCCTTCAGCTCTAAGCTCCCAGCTTAGCTCGCCAGCGGATGACAGAGTTGGGAGAGGTAGCCTGATGTAAATTTTAAGAAAGCGATTGAGAATTGGGAGACGGGGTGCTGTGAGGCCTTCACCCAACTTCAAAATGTTCCTCAGCCTGAGTTTTTCCACCTATGAAATGGAGATGGTACATAAATTGTAGAGATTGTGAATAGGTTCTGTAAACTGAAGCACCAGGCACACCGTTTTGGGCAGTGGTGGTGTCTGAAGGCCAGTGCAAATGAGATAATGAAAAGAGGCTGGATTCAAAGAAAAATTGTCATCCTTCAGTAAAACTTGAATTTTATTAAGAAGTGTTTGTTAAATAAATTCGTTAATTTTCTGTTGCAAGAGACATCAACAAATAAACAAATAACAACAAAAGTTGCACTTCATTGTCCAGGGGTTCCTGAAAGAAGTGTTTTTTACTAAAATAACCCCCAGCCAAAACCACTTATTTATTCTTTCTAGAAGTGGAACTAAGTTTTTTCACCAGGGGGCATATTTTACCAATTTGTATTAGAAAAAAAATCGCACCCCACATCATAAAGAAGCCAGAGTTTCTTTCTCTCTGTCCTTCCCTCTTTATCCCCCCTTTCTCTCAGAATGACTTTTATCGATTGTATGGTGGAGCTTATTTCTATTTTCCTCATGGCTTAGTTTTTTAAATGTCACACTGTGCAGGGATTGGCTTCAGAAAGTGCCAGTTGGCGTTTCGAGTATGACCATTCCCATCCAACCCCACCACCAGCTACCCAAAGGGACTGCGGTGGGTCGGGGGGTGGGGTGGGGTTGCTGTGTGAGTCAGTAAAGCAAATGGGGAGAATACCACCAAACTCAACTTTGGGTGTACACTTTCCATGTTATGGGGTTTACAGTACAGAGGTTTTAGACAGTATGTACAATGGACAAAACACTGGACTGAGAGTTGGGAACTATAAATTCTCGAATCCTGTTACTAATCCAGTGAGTTTGGGCAAGTCACTACCCATATTTAGCTCTATTTTCTCAACTGAACTGAAAGGGCCAGACTGGAGATTTGCTATTTAAGAATCATTTTCTGATTCTTAGGGAATAAAAGAGGCACCCCTTAGTGTTGCCTCCATCGTGACCACGCCCCCAACATGCCATTTCATTCCCATGGCAACGGCTGTTTGGGCTTCACTGACCTCCAGTTCTTTAGCAGCTGCTGCAGGTAGGAGGTTGCAGGACTTTGTTTAGGGGCCAGAGTGCTAATTTCTTTTTTTCTTTTACAGATTGAATTTATTCTAAAAGTTCTATCTTCACCTCAGTGAGCTCACAGTAAATGCTGGTGGAGTGTGAAGTCAGCAACAAAAAGAGGTATGACAGCTTTAGTTTACTAAAAAACCCCAAGCACTAATATGTAAATGAGATTATGCATTTTGTCCTACATCAGATGTTCATGCATGGTTCTTGTCTGAGTTATCACACAACTGCCACACAGGCTGCTGATGGGAGAGTGTAAAAGTGCTGGTCTGGAGGCAGGATTTGAGCTATGACCCATTAGATAAATGTATGTTCTGATAACTCCCTTCCCTCTCTGGAACACAGGTTCCTCATTTGTACAAGAAGGAGTTTAGACTACTGGTATGGGCTGAATTGTGTCTTCCTTGCCCCTAGCTCAATTCCTATGTTGAACTCCTAACCCTCAGTAACTCAGAATGGGACCTTATGTAGGAATTGGGTTGTAGATGTGATTAGTTGAGTCATGCTGGATATGGTAGGCCCCTAATCTAATATGACTGGCATCTCGATAAAAAGAAGATATTTGGATACAGATATAGACACAGGGAGAATTACATGTAAAGAGAAATGAAGAGATTCAGGGGATGCTTCTACAAATTAAGGGTCACCAAAGATTGCCTTCAAACTATCAGAAACTAAGTGAGAGACACATGACAAATTCTCCCTCGCTATTCTCAGAAGAAACCAACTCTGCTGAAACCTAAATTGCAGACTTCTAGCCTCCAGAACTATGTGACAATAAATTTCTGTTGTTTAACCATTCTTGATAGAGTAAGTTAGACGTGAGCTGGAGGCAAAGGTGGTGACAAATACATGACACATTACAAGCCTGAGGGCACAACATCCTGACTTTGTGGCTTTTAACATCCTGGTCTTAAGGCTTCCAACACCCTTGGGCTGACACACCGAGAGCGACAGGAGCAGAACTTGCGCTCTTCTCTCCAACCTTGACCCGCAGGGTAACCTATAGCTTTTACAGTGTGGTTTCAGTCCCCACCCCTGTGGAGGAAAGTGGCCATGACAGTTCTAGCAAGAACATTGTAGGGCCAGAAAACTCCCCCTCCCAACTGGTAGGAGGAGTTCCTTAGGTGTTAAGAAACAGCCACAATCGGAGACTCCCCCCTAGTTATGACCCATAACCTATGCAAACATAAAAAGAAGAGACTCCTAGCCCCAGTGCAGTGACCACCTCTGGGCCTGCCCACTCTCCCAACTTGAGAATATACTGTCCTTAAACAACTGCTTTGTACTAGCTACTTTCCTTCTGGCTCTCTTTATTTGAGCACAGATCCTTATATGAATCTTTTGTGGGGGATCCAAGAGACCTCCATTCACACAATGCAGTCTCTCTCCCACCAGTAACAATTAAATTTGCAGTTCATTGTTAAGGTAGCCCCAGCATGCTGATACTGCTATATCAGTGGTTCTCAATCCTTTCACTGTCAAGAACCCTTTTGCTCTTTGATCTCCTGTGGATCCAATTCATTTATTTAACAAATATATATTGAACACCTACTATATACCAGGCCCTTAATGTAGGCATTGGAGATACACAGTCATAAAGTAAAGTTCTCTCCTCTTGTGTTCATTCTGTATGTTTTAGAAGATTTAGTTGGCCAAGTATATTATGGCTTAGTTTAGTAATAATTTGTATATTTTCTCATGAGATAACCAGGATTACATCATCAATGTGATATAATTAGGGCCTAAAATCAAAGCAAGGTCATATTCTAAGTAGCTGTTGATCGCTTATGGCAAGTAGATACATTGAATTTGTTAGTTTTTTTTTTAACATATTGAAAATTATTTTCAGAAACTCCAAGTATAGATCCCTAGGGGTTCAAGGACTTCATTATAGGGTGATTAGCTAGAGCAGGGATGGCAAATTTTTCCTGTAAAGAGCCAGATAGTAAACATTCTAGGCTTTGTGGACTATACAGTCTCTGTCACAAGTACATAACATTGCCACTGTAGTTTGAAAGCAGCTATAGATGATACAAACTAATGAGCATGGTGGAATTCCAATAAAATTTTATTTGTGGACATTGAAATTTGAATTTCATATAATTTTTGTCTGTGGCAAAATATTAACTCTTCTTTTGATTTTTTTCAATCATTAAAAATGAAAAACCCTTTCTTAATTCACGAGCTATAGGAAAACGGATGGCAGGCAGGCTGTATGTATTCACCCGGCTGGCCACAGTTTGCCAAGTCCACAGTTAAATTCTAATTTTGCCCTAGTTCTGGAATTAGGCGATTCTTATCCCACTAAGGGTCTAGATGAGGGCCAGAGAGGAATTCAGTTTGAACTCAAACCCAGGCTTCCTGCAGCCCAGCTCGCAGTGCTTAACACTGTTTTAAGCTGCCTTGTTTAGTCATGATTTCACATGTGGTCTTTGTATCCATGCGGTGCAGAAAATAGATGTGTGGTCAGCGGCCCTTTCCAGGCGTTGACCATGTAAGGGTTGTCCTCTTACTAGCAGCCAGTGGCAACCTTATTCTGTCAAGCCTGACCCTAGGCTTAAGGCACTGTTTTCGTTTATACCTCTCTCGGGTTGCGCAGGCCCGGGAGGCCCATCTGTCCCTTACTATTTGAGTCCCTGTTGTCTCATTGGCAGCTTTCTGAGCAGCTGCAAAATGTTTTTAACTTGAAGTGGAAGTTAGGGTCATCGGCACCGTCAGGCCCGAACAGTCACTCTCAGCAAGGGCTCTTTCAGCTCTGACATTGACTAGCTTACGGACTCCGGTGAGTGTTAAACTAACCCCTCCCACTTTCCCATGGCTGGACTTTCACTATGGGTAATAATGAAGCATTTCTCAAGGGCTGGGGAATAATGTGCACTGCTTTTTTTGTGTTGTCTTCGGAAACTGCTTGGTTTCCTAGGACCACAGTCTTCTGCCTGGTCGTCCTTCTTTGTGGCTTATCTGCTCCGGTAGCCTGGACACCGCAGCTTGGCGACGCGGTTCCGGAGGGGGACCAGGGGTGCTCACGTGCGCTCAGGGGGCGGCGGCACCGCCGTTTACCTCGAAGGACCATGCTGCGAGGCAAGTCTCGGCTCAACGTGGAGTGGCTGGGCTACTCGCCCGGCCTGCTCCTCGAGCGCAGACAGCTCTTAACAGAGCGCGCGCCTCGGCACCCTAGCCGGTAAGTCACGTGAGCGCCGGCGCCGGCACAGCTTGACGTCACCATAGCGCGCCGCACTTGCGCGTTTCGTCCTGCCGCCCGGCTCCGGCCGGCACTTCCGGCGCGGTACTGCTCTACGGGTCCCCTGCCGAGCGGACAGAGTGCGGTCCCAGAGCCCAGCCCGCCTCCCAGCACCTGCTGCGAGCGCGGCTACACCATGGAGCGCCTTGACAAAGCGGCGCTGAATGCGCTGCAGCCGCCCGAGTTCAGGTAGTTCCGAGCGGGGCCCTGGCCGGGTAGGGGTCCTGACCGCCAGGTGACCTGGCCCTGGCCGGGAGTGGGATGTAAAGGAAGGCCCGAGCCGAGCAGGCTGGCCTGCGGTGGGCGTGAGGTCTGGACCCTCGGGGACCGGCTGCTGGATGGGGGAGAAGGGAGGCGGCTTGAGGTCTGCATCGTCTACATGCACGGGAGCTGGGGCCTGGGGTCATAGGGGAGAGGTCGGCGGGCCTTCAGCTCATGCTTCTGTCCTAGCCCTTCCTCTCGCTGTCGTCTGTTTTGCGATCTTGCTCTCTGCAATCTCTCCCCACTGCAGGGTGAGCTCCCTGAGGACAGGAACCCGGTCTTCTCCATCTACGTGTCCCCTACGGGGCCAGCATCGTCGGGGCTTAAATGTTTGTTGTATGAATGAACGAAGGGAGGAGAGTAAGGGCTGCCCCTGGTTTGAGACTACTTCACTTGGGGGAATTAATAGGATGAGGGTTGTTGGCTGAGTAGAACGGTTGTTCTGGCTCACCGTGGCCCACTGGCCTAGCCAGTGATACCTGGGTAGGCAAGAGTGTGGGGAGGGATTTAGCTGCCATTCGATGATGACCTACTGTGTGCCAGACTCAACTTAGGCTCTTTATTACATACTTTAGCAAAATTAAGGAAGTGTTGTTTCCCCCTCTTTTTTTAAAGATGATGAAGTTACTCAGGATAAGTGACTTGCCCAAGATCACATAGTTAAGACACACAATTAGTAACTGTTGAAGCTGTTATTTGACTAATCCCACTGATTCCAAAACCTGTGATCTTTGGAGACCCATGACGCTTTTCTCTCTCTTACAATGTCAGTATAGATGTTTTTAAATTATTGTGTACTAGTGAGGATACCAACAGATAATTTTGTCAAGTACACTTAGAATACAGTGTAGCCCTCCTAGACTGATTCTAGTGTTTTGTAATGGAATTTGCAGTGAAATCTACTTGCAGTGGAAGTCTTGCTTGCCACAGAAGGGAACGTGGTAAGTTGTAACTGCCTAGTGCTTGCTGCAGAAGTTCATATTAAGTGGGTAAACTATAGGTGGTTTTAAGAGTGGGGAAACAGTAAGGTTCATCCTGAGTTCGTTCTTTTTTTTTTTTTTTTAAAGATTTTATTTATTTATTTGACAAAGAGAGAGAGAAGAAGCAGGCAGAGAGGCAGGCAGAGAGGAAGGGGGAAGCAGGCTCCCCGCTGAGCAGAGAGCCCTATGCGGGGCTCGATTCCAGGACCCCGAGATCATGACCTGAGCCGAAGGGAGAGGCCTCAATCCACCGAGCCACCCAGGCGCCCCCATCCTGAGTCATTTCTTTGTGTGAGGCCCACTTTAATCCTGGATTTTTCCCATTCTTTATTTCTAACAAGTCTCTGGAACACCCAGTGAGAAATACATAGAAGAAGTCAGTTGAATGACATCAGTTGCTTTATTTTAGAATAATTTACCTGTTGCACCGAAGCTGGCTTGTGCCAGCAGCACTGCCAGCTGTGGTGGGGGTGTGGCTGGAAGCCAAAGAGAAAACGTCCTGTAAACACTAGAGGAAGTTTGCTAGTTTTCAAAAGTTTGTGTGCTTAACTTTTATACTTAGTGCCATATTTATGAGGTCATAACCCAGAATAAAAAATTTGGGGAGCTTAAGGTAAAAGAAGTGAAAAAGAGTTGAAAATAAACTGCGAATTGTTAAGCTGAGCCCATGCCTGACATAATACTCTTTTATGTATTTATGTAATACTCTTTTAGGAAATTAACATGTAGAAAACAAACGATTAGGTTTGAGTGGTGGGATTGTAAATGCTTTTGTTTGCCTTAACACATTTTTATATGGTATTATATCATATTTTCAATAATAATGTTTTCTGAAGGCCAGGTCAGATATTAGATATTCAAGAGAGATGATCTAAAGAACAAAAGAACCAGTCAACGCTCCCTTTCTCTAGATTCTCAAGCTTTGTTTCTTCATCAGGTTAGATATTTTAACTTTGCATGCCTAAAACGCATACTTGAACTCACCATAGAAACACCCAGAAGGTTTTGTTTTTTTGTTGGGATTCATGAAAGAAGTGGTCAAATACTGACGTTGAATTTTTATAGACCTACTGTAGAACTATTCATATTCTTCATGAAGATTACACAATAAGTTTCCCTGAAAGTTTACTACTAGGAAACAGTTTAAGGGAGTATAACTATATTAGATGAGGATTGTGTACCTCAGTGATCACTGTAGGAGGATATGTTAAAAGATGATCCACTGAAGTAGGGAAAGAAAATGTTAGAACTTCTACATGAATTTATTTTAACCTTATTCTTTTTACTATCTAGTTTTGCATATGTTTTATATTTTAAGGAATTGATAATATCTGTGTAGAAGATCTGTTCAAAAAAATCAGTATGCCTTTATATGGAGTTTGTGCTCAAAACTTATATTTAAGATTAATAGTCAAAAAAGAGTTTGTAGGCCATTTTTTTTTTAAGATTTTATTTATTTGACAGAAAGAGAGATCACAAGTAGGCAGAGAGGCAGGCGGGGGGGTGGGGAAGCAGGCCCCCCACTGAGCAGAGAGCTCTATGTGGGGCTCAATCCCAGCACCCTGAGATCATGACCTGAGCCGAAGGCAGAGGCCCCAACCCACTGAGCCACCCAGGCGCCCCTAGGCCATTGTTTATAAACCATAAACTTGAGATGTTCCCTTTCTGGGCTTCCAGAAACCTTGCTAATCATTTACACAGTTACAAGAACTCCTTTGCCTGGATTTTCTAGGGCTCCAGAGAAATGTGCAGAACTCTATAGGAAGCAAGCTGGCACATTAAGTGCTGTATTAACAGGTATGAGCTAAGTGTGATTGCATCCCGGAGCAACGAATCATTTCAGGTGATCAGGAAAGGTGCTTAGAGGAGAGGCTCTTTTGAGGGGAACCTTGAAAGCTTGGTTGTCTCCTTCCTAAAGATATGGATAAAAACTGGAGTCTCTGAGGATTACCAGAAAGAGAACTAAGTATAAGTGTTGGCAATAAGCATAAAGTGTGAAGTGTGTTAAGGTAGTCTGATGATAGATTTAAGAGACAGAAAAGGACCTTAAGCTAAATGACGAAAGCTATAGGGTTTACTGCGTTTACAATGTAGGTGGTGGTGTGTATGAGGTACAGGTATGTCCAGGGTTGCTGGAAACCTCCTGTGGCTTTGCTTTTCAGTAGTGCTGCTTATTTGTAGCAATGTATGGGACAAATGCTGACATATCTCTCCTTATTGAAAAGTTAGTGAAACAGCATTAAGGAACATTTTGAAAATGGGGAAATAACTTTATCTTCGTATATTAATCTGGAGTCCTTTTTTATGTGCATACATTTTTTTTTGTGCATACACTTTTTTTTTAAATTTTATTTATTTATTTGAGAGACAGAGAAAGTGAGAGAGAGCATGAGAGGAGAGAAGGTTAGAGGAAGAAGCAGACTCCCCATGGAGCTAGGAGCCCGATGTGGGACTTGATCCCAGAACTCAAGGATCATGACCTGAGCCGAAGGCAGTTGCTCAACCAACTGAGCCACCCAGACGCCCCTTTTGTGCATACATTTTTAACATAATTGGAATAGTATATGTCAGGGGTTGGTGAAGTTTTTCTGTAAAGGACCAGATAGCAAATATTTTAGGTTTTGAGGGCCATATAGTTTGGTACCACTACTCAGCTTGTCCTCTGTAGCTCCAAAGCCACCTTAGATGATACATAAACAAATGGGTGTATCTGTGTTCCAGTTAAACTTTATTTATAGAAATAGGCATTGGGCCCTTAGGCCTTACTTTGCAGACCCCTGATAAACATAATATGATGTAGTTTGCCTTGTTCATTTGTCACATGAGGACTTTCTGCATAATGGTCAGAATTCTTTTTAATGGGTCCATATATTGATACACATCAATTGTGAAATCATTTTCTTATTATGGACGTTTTTATTGTATCCAGTTTTGTTTGTGCTTTTATGTTAATCCTTTTTTATGCTAATATTTGTATTAATGTTTTTAAGTAGCAGATTATCAGACTTGTTTTACTTCAGGTATGTAATTCGAAAAGCTTGATTGCATTCTTCAGAATGGTTTTATTGTATTCTGGAACAAAACTTTCTCCATTGGAATATTTCTTTGATTTTAAAATAACCTCTGGACAAATGGAATTCACTGAATAGAAAGTGTTTTGACATTAAATTTTTAATGAGTCCTTGTTACATGAAGACTAAGTTGTACTGTAGCTATTTAATTACAAAGAAATTAAGTTTCCTTCAGCTGCATCCAGATTGTTCTAGACTGCTTTTTCTCTGGAGACTTCTCATGCCTCGTTTGTACTGTATCCAGCTAGCCCTTAGTGCTTTGTGGAGGAACATCATTACTGGTTTTCTCTCTTCTCCTTTACTACCTCTGTTATATATTCTGTAATACTTGCGTGGCACTTTGGAGACTACAAACCACTTTCATACTCTGACACTTCCTCTCCCACTGGATCTGAATGGCAGTCTCTTGGGTGTTCTCTAGATCTTCAGGATCTTCTAATTTTGAGTCCCTGACTCTACTCTTCTTCCTCTGTCCACTGCTTCCAAGGCAGGGGCAAGGTTTCCAGCGTCTTCTCTGTGGACACAAAACCAGTTGGAAATGGCTGTGCAGGTTCTGATTTTCTCTTTGTTTACTTTCTTCCAGAAATGAAAGTTCATTAGCATCTACCCTGAAGACGCTCCTGTTCTTCACAGCTTTAATGATCACTGTACCTATTGGGTTATATTTCACGACTAAATCTTATGTTTTTGAAGGTAATCCTAGATGATAAAACAAGACATTTTCCCCCTTAGTATATTTAAGATTCTGTTTATGATCTCTTTATATCTGTAAGCTGGGTATTCTTAGTTTGCTTCTTCCATCTGTTTCTGTTTTGCTTTTCAAAAATCATGTTCAAATGAATCTTCATGGAATCACTGAAATCACATGAAATCACTTCCTTCATGTTCATCACTGAGTTATTTTAGCATGACAGTGTATTTGTTGATGGTTCTGTGAAACAGCTTGCAAGTCCTTTCTTTTACTATACCTCTGACAGTAAGAGTTGGCTGACATGGGAGGAGGAATTTGGGCCAATGTACCTTTGGTAACAGACATTAGTAGAAAAAGAAAATAAACCCCTTTGTATGTTGAAGTATGTCCCCCTTTGTATGCCCCCCTTTGTGTGTTGAAGTCTGTAAGCGAAGTGATAATTACAGTTTTCACTCAGATTAATGTTCTTGGTGTATAGGAAGTATTCAGATCTTTAAATGAATACTTGATTTATCACCACCCAAAGTATTCCTTTTTAATTGCCTGACTAGTTAAATAAATATAGAGCTAATAAAAAGCAGTATGCTTTGTTTTTTGTACTTTGATAAATTTGGGAATAAAATGGAAACTTTTTTTCTCTTGATAGGCGCCTTTGGGATGTCCAATAGGGACAGCTATTTTTATGCTGCTATTGTCGCGGTGGTCGCCGTCCACGTGGTGTTGGCCCTCTTTGTTTATGTGGCCTGGAATGAAGGCTCACGACAGTGGCGTGAAGGCAAACAGGATTAAATTGAACGTCACCTTTTGATAGCATTAAATTGATTTTTAAAAATGGTAAATGTGTGTGGGGTATTAATGATTTCAATAAAGTTGAGAACATGTTAAAATCAATCTGAAGGAGTCACATTTGACTAGTGTAAATTTTGATCCTTCTAATACAATAATTTGTATCATCAGTTTTAACTGTATGAGCCTCTCATTTGCAAATGAGAATTTGGAAACGTTAAGTTAGTCACAAATAAGTATGTTAACTTTGTTACACATTCTGGAAAGAATTTGATTTTCTCAAAACCAGACATGTTTTACAGTATTTTGTCTTTTGGTTGGTTTTAAGATTTACTTCTCTGGGTATGTTAAGATGTACGCAGTGAAGGAAATCTAACCTATTTTTCCCTAGAACGTTTTCCCTTGCTATTATGAAAGTCCTGGGTCATTGGCTCTTAGGTTGTAAATTCCTATGCAAAATTGCTTGAATTGTGGATTTTGGACTTCGTCTGAATGTCACTGAAAATTTTACGTAAAGTGTAATCCCTAGTCAATAGGAATCTTTTTCATTACATTATTTCATGGGAAGACTAGGCCAAATCACACCCATTTGTGTAAAAAGACCGGTTTATTGAAGGATCTAGGCAGCAAACCTAAAACGTAGCTACCGGGGCACTCAGCCTTTGCAGGCTACCCTGCGCTTTTAGGCTAACTTTTTAATGATCTGCTTTGCTCTGTCATTGAACAGTGAAGTTCATTACAGTGCTTTCATTACAGGGTTTGTGTAAACTCCCTTTCAGTTTGTTTTTCCTACTTTTCAGTAGTGTATGTGATAGGAATTTACGTTTAAGTGTGTCCATTTTCACATACTTCCTGAAAGGAGATTATTTTTATCACCCAGGAAGTATTCCTGGGATTGCTAGTCGAGTCTTTTTTAATCAGAGCTGTTATATCCCAGATGTATATAGTTACATAATCCTGAGGTCCTATCTGACAGAAAAAGACCCTGTGGTTTTACTTTAGTATCCTTAGTCTGTTCTTTCCAGCTACTTGCCACTACTTGTGTGCAGGCTAAAAACACACCTGGAAAAATGCATATTGAAACAGGAAGAGAATTTAAGTTCCCTGTGATGTTTCCACCTGGAGATAAACATTATTCTGGTTTGTATCCCATGTGCATTTCCTAATGCTAGTTCGGTACACTGAACATTCGGCTTAAGTTCAAATTCTGCCTGTTTCCTCACAGCCATTTACATTATTTTCCCAGGTGAATGATTATTGGCCATTTTCTTGAAAAAGCACATTCTGCCTTTGCTCTTCTTTACTAGATAGATGTATCTCATTGTTCCAATTTCCTGTTACTGGTAACTCCTAATACAGTGGCCCTTGCTGTTTTTGCCATTACTGATTTATCTGTTCATCCCTATTTTTGTTGTGCAACTGGACTAAAGGAATAGGAAGGTGATTAGGCATAAAAGCTGAGTAGGCATTTGTGTTTAATTGCTGAGAAAAAAGGACTATTATTTTTGCTTATAGTTAAATATCGTCTACAGTTTAAATGTCTTTAAGCCGTTGTTCTAAATGTAAAGTGTTGTCTTAAAAGACTACAGTTTTAGTATAAGATTGTACAAATTTAATACAAAATAGTGGAATACCCCAGTTTAATTCTGGGGTACTGTGTGGTAGATATCTAAATGGTTGTCCCTTTAGATGCCTTGTTACACTTAGAATTGTCCACCTAATTTCTTTTCTATAATGCCAAGGTTTTGTAAACTTTTGAGATCTCACGCTGTTTGTAAAATAAGAATGTCCAATGTTAGATTATTTTGTTTGATTTCAGATGTTTGTTGAGTAGGAAAATGATACGGGTGTTTTTCTGCAAGTATTTAAACCAGGGATTCATGCAAAAGCAGTTATAGTTTCCTCTTGGAAAAAGTACCAAGTGTTTGAAAGTTAGAATTGGATGCTAGAGTTGATATTTAGGATTGTTAAAATACAGGCTTGTTTTCAAACCAGTTAATTTTTTCCTGGAGTTCTGTTAATTCACTACTTTGCTGCTGTTGAAATGACATGGTATTTGACATACAGATTTATTTTATTTTATTTTTTTTGACATACAGATTTATTTTTCAAGACGTCTCACTGATTTCCTCTTGCATAATGTACATACTTCAGGATGTATAGAAAGGAAAGCTACAATTGAGCCCTTATATGTGTTTTAAGATAGAACTATGTTCACTATTGTTTGAAAAAGGATTATAAGAATAACCTCAATTAGGAAGCATAACTTGAAGTGTCAGCATGAGCTACTGATAAATACATTACCTTCCTCGCCTCACCTCCCATTTGGCACCCCCCCCCACCAGAATATAATCTTTTCTTTCCTGTTGTGCTAGAAAACGAAGTGTGTTGTAGAATGCATCCGATGTTATTAGCTCTTCAAGTGGATACTATTTTCCATGTTAACAGCAGAATTCAGTTTCAAGTTGTTACTGAAGGAACTTAAACATCTTTTAAAAAACCTCCTATTTCATGGAAATCTAACATACACATTGTAATAATTAGGCTGTTTTCATCATAAAGATCTCATTACCTTTGCCAAAAGAGCCAACTGATTGACTTGTTTGATATTGATCTAACATTTTCATATAAATTTTATATATACAGCTAGAGTACCCAAGGAGACCAGTAAAAACAGTTCAATAAAGCGTACCCAAGGAAGGATGATAGCCAAAGCTACATGAGACAAGTATCTAGTGTGTATTTCTTATCTCTAGACAAGTTCATGTTTATTTTTTATTTATGGTCAAGTGAACTCGTAGACCATTGTTGGGCCCACTTTATAAATGGTTCAGCGGTGGCACAGAATTTGTCCTTTGTCTGAGGTCAGCAGCAGATTTTCTCGGCTGTCAAGCGATTTGTGTCCTCTGACAGAGTAGTACAACTTTATTAGTTCAGACTCTACTCTTACATTTAAGATGAGTTTTGTGAGAGCTGCCTGAAGCAGCGCATTGATAACTGGATAAGATTTCTTTTTTCTTTTTGCAGAAGGGAAGGGGTCACCTGAGAAAATAAATTATTTTCAGGGACTTTGGGAATCTAACAATAACTATTATATGTAATTTGTGAATAATAAAATCCTTTATATATTCATTAAAATAGTCTGGAATTCGCCAATTTACCCTCGCTCCTGGACACACTTTCCTTTCTTGTTTCATTGCTTCATGTTCTTGAGAATGGTATCTGCATTCCTTTTAAGGCATTCTATCAGTCGTATTTGTCAGTTACACGGACTAGTCTTCCTTTGTCTCAAGTCCAGTGAAATCTCACTGGACAGTAATAATAGTAATAGCTAACAACATCTGCACAGCACCTTACAGTTTGCAAAGAGCGTTCACATATTCTTGTTTGAGTTTTGCATAGTGAACCTGTTACCAGATGTCTCTTGACATCCTTGCTGAAGATATTAGAATCTTGAACTCAGTAGAGTCATTGAGTATGCTGTAGGCTTTGGATAGTGCCCTGACTAGGCGTGGGGATTAGATGCACTATTTGAAAGCTGTGTGTAATTATCGAAATGGGGGGCTTGAGTTCTTTAGCCACTTGAATCAGATTTACTTTTGGAAGTGATACTTTTCTAACTGTTATCTGGATGGATTTTGTATCCATTATATTCTAGCCTGTAATTTGTATAAATTTATCATCTGTTGTCATTAAAAAAGTGTTCGTAATGCGACTTTGGCGTGTCCTGGTTCAATGAATAGTAAGTTATTAACATCTTTGTTTTTTTTTAACACTTACTTGCTTCTGCTTATACCATTTAAAATATATGGAGTTGTCAAGGGTAAGCTTTCATGCAATACTTGTAGACCAGAGGTGCTCAAACTTGTGGGGGTCCCTGAGGGGTACCGAGACAGGAAGGGCTGGTGGACCCATCAGAAGTGGTGTGGCAGTGGGGAAAGAAAGCAGCATCTTGCCCCATGGCTTTTTAAAGAAAATTCATTCGGGAGTGAATGGGCTTCAGATACTACTAAAGGAGTAGTACTTGTGGCTAAGTAATTTAAGTAAGGGAGTAGTCAGTTCCTTGCCCTGTCCAGTGTGCTGCCCCCTTCCTTGTGCCAGTTGCCTTTGTCTATGGCCCTCTAACTACCTTTGGATGGTATTCCAGATGATTTCTGTGCTTCTAAGGGCTCTAGCTAGTTCTTAATAAATACCGTCTACCTCTAAAAAAAGATTTGAGACATCTGTCAAAACATACAGTTTATATACGATCGTATTTATATACAAAATTACAGATTATAAAATGTCTAGGGAACTCAGGACACAGACGGTGGCTTCGCGGAGACCCCTGGAATCACCTTATAGGAGTTACTGGCCAGACCTGCTGAGTCGGAATCTCTGGGGGTGGGGCTGAGAGTGGAAATGCTTGTCGGTAACAGGCCACGTCTGACGACGCCAGTTGGAGAACTGCTGTTAGAGATTGCGAATTGTTAATGTTAGCTTTTAATGCTGGACTTGAAGATGTTTGTATGAAGCAGGACTGAAGTAGGTCCTTCATTAAGCAAAGGTAGAGTCCCGCACCATGTGATATCTGAAAGGCTCTGCTTACAGTCAGGGGGGCTTTCTTGGGTGCTTGACCATCATGTTGACTTTGCTTCACTGTTAACGAATTCTGTGAAAACTGGGACAGGGGACAGCCCTCTTAGAAACAGCTTCAGCATTTTAGGAAATGGCCACTGCTACTCTTCTGATGCCTTCCTCTTGGAATTCTTTTTTTTTTTTTTTTTTTTTAAATATTTTATTTGTTTGACAGAGAGAGAGAGAGATCACAAGCAGGCAGAGAGGCAGGCGGGGTGGGGGGGAAAGCAGGCTCCCCGCTGAGCAGAGAGCCCAATGTGGGGCTCGATCCCAGAACCCCGAGACCACGACCCGGGCCGAAGGCAGAGGCGTCAACCCACTGGGCCACCCAGGCGCCCCTTACTTGGAATTCTTACTGTTGTCTTTGAAGAGAGGGAAACACCTAGCACAGGCGTTTAAGAGAATCTGGTTTCAAAAGTAAAGGAGCTAATGGAGAAGACTGGAAATGGTTCCCTAGGCATATCTGCTCTATGATTAGTGTGACTCCCTTGCCCCCAAATACTTTTCCTGTCGCTGCTCACATCTTCCACTTCATTTCCTGTAGGCCCTGCTGTTTCGCCCATGCTTACTCCCACGTCACAGCTTTATACTGGCTGTCCCCTCTGCTCAGGACCCTCTCCCCCGGATCCTCCCAGGGCTGGCTCTTTCTCCCCCTTTAGGTCTCAACTCTCATGTTGCCTCTCCAGAAGGGCCTCCCCCGTCCCTCTCACAACACAATATTGGATGCGGTGGTCCTATTTGTTGGCCTGCCTCCACTATACCGTATGCTTCAGTATGCCCCTAAATCCCCGGTGCCTCATGCTTATTTTAGTAAGAATGTTCTCAGCCAACTGGAAGTAACCAACCATGGTTCCAACTGGCTTAAACAGTGAAGAGTTCAGAGATGGGGCCGACCCATTTGCACAGTTTAGAGTTCCTGCTCCATTTCTCTGTGATTCCCTGCGTGTCCTCCTCAGTGTGTTGGTGACAGCCTCAGGCTTCCCCGTCTTGTGATGACAGAATGGCCACAGCCATTCTGAGGTTTCATTTGTACACCACAGCTAGCCATCCAGCCACTCAGCAACCTCCCTGGGCTTCCCTCTGGACTAACGCAGCTACATACCCACCTGTGAACCAATCACTTTGGCCGGGCAATGCCGGGCATCGGTGGGTTTATGCCTGGACAAGTGCCCAGTCCCAAACCAATCACTTGGTTCACCTAGGCCACTCAGTGACCACCCCTGAGGAAGGAGTTTGATGCTGGTGAGGTTCCCAGCATGTTTGCTGCAGGGCTCAACAGATTTGTTAAGTGAAAATGGCAGTATGCCGTGTAGACACACATGTGTGGATACGGATATAGATGTAGATAGGGAGACAGACAGGTACCAATACAGGGACGGGAGTCATGCACTTTGGAGCATGGAACCAATGTCAGTGGCAGGACAGGGCAGGACCAGGTGTGGGGCCATCCTCCAGAGGACCGTACAGCTGCGTCAGGGCTGGGCAGCTAGCAAGTGGCAAGACACCAGCAGAGTCCCTCTGTGCCAAAGTTTGTGAGTTCTGCCTCAGGAAGAAAACTGAAATAGTTGGAAAGTCGTCCAAATCTTCCTGCCATCTGTATCTGTGGCTTTCTGTTTCCAGGACTCTGCACTCTGCTCTGAGGCCCTAAAACATGCCTTCTCTCACCCTCTCCCCGCCCCACCGCTCCCCACCACATCTGTGGTTCTTTATAAACCCAGGTACCCAGGGGCGGCATGCTTCGTGCCTGCATACAGGCGAAGCAGCAGTGGGGCTGGATGTGCTCTTTGTGGGCACCTGGGGTTTTCCTGTTTAACCAGGTTTCATAGAACGTGGCAATTGCAGCCATTCACCTAGGATCCTGCTTAACACATGTCCCACTGATGGTAGTGGCCGCCTGGCCCCTGGGTCTGGGAGCACTGCAATTATCAGCAATATCATCAAGTTTACCCCTGGCCTGTTAACGTGCGCAAAAACAGAACAAAAGTAGAATAGAAATAATCTGATTTTTCTCAGCTATATGTAACTAGAGAAATACTCGTTTTAAAGAAAAGTGTATATTTCATAGCCGGATGTTACTGCTTTAAAAATATTCACAATAGAAAATGTTTGGTGGCTGTGAAAAATGAAGTCTGTTCACACTTCTACTTTCCATTTCTTACCTAAAAATTGGATGTAGAACACGCCAAAGACACAATGCATTTTCTCCCGCCCAGTATTTCTTTTCTTTTTTTTTTTTTTTTCCTGTTTCTGTTGTTGTTGTTGTTTTGTTTTGATAGTGGCATGGAGCCCAATGTGGGGCTTAAACTCACCGCCCTGAGATCAAGACCTGAGCTGAGATCAAGAGTCAGACACTTAGCTGACTGAGCCACCCAGGTGCCCCTCCCCTAGTATTTCTGCTGCTTCTACTTAAAAGTGCAGTCCTCTGCCTCCGCTCTGCTCAGTCCTCCCTCCCAACCCATCTTGGACCAACTAGAATTGGGATTGAAAGTTGAATGGAGCACTGGGTGTGGTGCGTGAACGATGAATCTTGTAACACTGAAAAAATTAAGTTAAAAAAAAGAAAGTTGAGTGGAAAATGAATAGCAGGCTCAGGAAGACAGAATAAGCAAGAGAAGTTAAACCAATTTTTCCAACTGACTTGGCAGAGGCTCTGGTGGGAATTGCCCTATGTGGTAGGCAGAATTCTAAGGTGCCCCCAAGAGTGCCACTGCCTCGTGTACATGCCTTGTATCCTGTCTGCCTCTTGACTATGGATGGAAGCTGTGAATGTGATGGCATAGTAACTCTCTGGAGTAGATTAGTGCATGAATTTGCTCAGGCCACCATAACCAAGTACCACAGACTGAGTGGCTTAAACAACAGAAACATATTGTTGCACAGGTCTTCTGGAGGCCAGAAGTCCAAGATCGAGGTGTTGGCAGAACCAAAGAACCTTGGTTTGTAGATGGCCGTCTTCTACCTGTGTCTTCACATGCTCTTCCCTCTGTATGCCCGTGTGCTAATCTTTTCTTATAAGGACGTGAGTCCTAATGGACTAGAGTTCACCTTAATAACCTCATTTTAACTAATTATCTCTTTAAAGACCGGATCTCCTCTGGGTGCCTGGGTGGCTCAGTGGGTTAAAGCCTCTGCCTTCAGCTCAGGTCATGATCTCAGGGTCCTGGGATCGAGCCCCGCATCGGGCTCTCTGCTCGGCAAGGACCCTGCTTCCCCTTCTCTCTCTGCCTGCCTCTCTGCCTACTTGTGATCTCGCTCTCTGTCAAATAACTAAATAAAATCTTTAAAGAAAAAAAAAATAAAGACTGGATCTCCAAATACCTTTATGTTCTGAAGTATTGGGGGTTGGGACTTCAACATAGGGATTGAATTCAGCCCCATAATATTTCATTCTATTGTCTCCTAGGCAGAATAATGACTCCCCAGAGATGATCACATCTTAATCCCTGGAATTTGTGAAAAAGGAAGTAAAGGTGCAGGTAGACTGAAGTTTGCTGTTTAGCCAACTTTAAGAGGAAGAGAGTATCCTGGATTATCTAGATGGGCTCAATATTATCACAAGAGTTTTGTGGTAGGCTAAAAAAAAATAGCACTCCAAAGATGTACTCACCAATTTCTAGATCCTGTGAATATTACTTTGTATGTCAAGAGTGGGTATCACCTTACGTGGAGAAAGATGTGATTAAATTAAGGACCTTGAGAGGAGGAGTTTACCTCGATTATTTTGGTAGGTGATCTTTGATAATCCCTCATAACCTAAACGCAGTCACATGTATCCCTATAAGATGGAGGCAGAGGGAGTTTGAAACAGGCCCACACAGAGGAGAAGGCCGTGTGAAGACAGAGGCAGAGACCGGAGTGATGTGACCACAAGCCAAGGAGGCCTGGGGCCAGCAGGAACTGGAAGAGATAGGGGAGGGTCCTCCCCTAGAGCCTCTGGAGGGAGTGTGGCTGTGCCCATGCCTTGATTTTGGACTTCTAACTTCCAGCTGGAACCCCATGATTGCAGTTCCTTGGATAGGCCACCAGCTTCTCAAAACACCAAGAGCCCAATGGTGACCAAGAGAGTTCCAGGTGCAGCTTCATAATTTGGTTCTCAACTGGCCTGACCCCCACCCCTGTTTCAGCCTGGGTGAGCACTAGAGATCTATGCATTTCCATGTAGGTAAGCATCATATCAACCAATTTTGCTGACACTGTATGCCCAGTGCCCTGCCTTGTGCCTGCCAAAGAATAGGTATCCATCCGGTGCATGTGTTGAGTGAATGAATGTCATTCCATATTATGTCTCTTTTGAGAATTCTTTCTGTTGAGTTTGATATTAATGTATGCTGTTTCCTTGAGTTCCTGAGGCAGCTGGACCTGCAATGGAGAGGGAGTCCACTGGGGGGACAGGGGCGGCCCTGTTCAACCCACGTTAGTGATAGGGAAACCTCCAGACTTCGACCCCGTATTTGTCTTTAACACAATGTTTTCTATGGAATGTACATTATTCGTATCTTATATCATTCAAACACACGGTTCTTCATTTATCAGAAATAGATGTAGCTTTCTTTCTAGAAGGTGTGTGTTCTTTCTGTTAATACAGTGGGTTTTAAAAGTTTAACTTGCGGGGCCCCTGGGTGGCTCAGTGGGTTGAAGCCTCTGCCTTCAGCTCCAGTCATGATCTCGGGGTCCTGGGATCGAGCCCCGCATCGGGCTCTCTGCTCAGCGGGGAGCCTGCTTCCCCCCCTCTCTCTGCCTACTTGTGATCTCTCTCTCTCTCTCTCTGTCAAATAAATAAATAAAATCTTAAAAAAAAAAAAGTTTAACTTGGGGCTCCTGGGTGGCTCAGTCAGTTAAATGTCTGCTTTCAGCTCAGGTCATGATCTCAGGGTCCTGGGATCAAGCCCCACATCGGGCTCTCTGCTCAGTGGGGGAGTCTACTTCTCCCTCTCTCTCTGCGTCTCACCCCTACTCATGCTCTCTGTCTCTCAAATAAATAAAATCTTAAAAATAAACAAAAACAAAAAAAGCTTAATTGTAACATAATAACAAGTGATGATTTTTATGTTGTTATCTGTTTCATTTAGCTTTGATTTTACTACTAATAATCCATTTCTTTTTTCAGATTTTATTTTATTATGTTACATTAGTCACCATACATAGTAATAATCCGTTTCAGTTTAGCCCAGACCACTGGGGTGACTGAGCAGGATCTCTCTAGCCAGAAACAATAAATGATTTAATTGTCACACTGAACTCAAGGAGCAAGCTTCCTGAACTCTGATCACATGTTAAAATGCATATAATTCCTTTAACAAAATAAGCATCAGTATGTTGAATATTTAATTATTTTCATTATGAATATGCAATGTGGGTTTTGGTGCTTACAGAGATCTTCTCTCTGCATTAAACTTCAACTTTTTTGGCGTAAAGTCATTATCTTTCATGTTCTAAAGAATTTTTACTGGGTTTTCTGAGAATCTGTCAGACTATATGTACCTTGTAAACTAGCTCAATGTGCATGTCGAACTTCTTATTCCCAAATCTATGAGTTGTAAAAGTTCCTAAATGAGAACTGTAGCACATTAAAATTTTTTTAATTTATTTTTTTAGAAAAATTTTAAGTATACAGCAAAACTGAGGGGAAAGCATAGAGAGTTCTCATGTATCCCCTTAATCCCCCCTCCCCAGAGCCTCCCTTGCCATTAACAACTCAAACCATAGTGGTACATTCATTAGAATCAGTGAACCGACATTGGCACATCATCATCACCCAAAGTCCATAGTTCACATTAGGCTTTACTCTTGGTGGAATGCATTCTATGGATTTGGACAAAAATATAACAACATGTATCCACCATTGTAGTATCATACGAAATACTCTCGCTGTCTTAAAACTACCTCTGTACTCGACATATTCATCCTTCCTCCATCCCAACCCCTGGCAACCACTAATCTTTTTACTGCCTCCATAGTTTTGCCTTTTCCAGGATGACACAGAGTTGGAATCATACAGTATGTATTATTTTCATATTGCCTTATTTCACTTAATAATATGCATTGAAGTTCCCTCTGTGTCCTTTCATGGCTTGATAGCTCATTTTTAAAATTTTATTTGTCTTTTTTCCTCATGTTTTTTATTTATTTAATTTTTATTGAAGTATAATTAACATACAGTGTTATATTAGTTTCAGGTGTACAATATAGTGATTCAATAATTCTATACATTTCTCACTGCTTATGAATATAAGTGTACTCTTGATCCCCTTCATCTATTTTACCCATTCCCCACCTACCTCCCCCTGTTCGTTCTCTGTATTTAAGTCTATTTTGTTGTTTGTTTCTTGTTTCTTTGTTCATTTGTTTTGTTTCTTAAATTCCATACATGAATGAAATTATATGGTATTTGTCTTTCTCTATCTGACTTATTTCACTTAGCATTATACCCTTTAGGTCCATCCATATTGTTGCACGTGGCAAGATTATAACTGAGTAATATTCCATTGTGTGTGTGTATGTATATGTATATATACCACAGATACACAGCACAGTGTACACACACACACACACCACATCTTCTTTATTCATTCATCTATGGGCCGCTTCCATTTCATGGCTGTTATAAATAATGCTGCAATAAACATAGGGGTGCATGTATCTTTTTGAATTAATGTTTTTGTTTTCTTTGAGTCAATACCCAGTGGTAGAATTACTGGATTATATGGTAATCCTATTTTTCATATTTTAAGGAACCTTCATACTGTTTCCACAGTGGCTGCACCAATTTGCGTTCCCACCGACAGTGCATGAGGGTTCCTTTTTCTCCACATCCTTGCCAATACTTGTTATATCTTGTATTTATGATTCTAGCCATTCTGACAGGTATGAGTTGATATCTTATTGTGGTTTTGATTTACGTTTCCCTAATGATTAGTGATGTTGAGCATCTTTTCATATGCCCGTTGGCCATTCGTATGTCCTCTTAGGAAAAAATGTCTGTTCAGGTCCTCTGCCCATTTTTTAATTGGATTATTTCTTTTTCTTGGTGTTGAGTTGTTTAAATCCTTTATATATTTTGGATACTAACCCTTTTTTTTTTCCTCCCCAAATATGTTTATTTTAATTTTTCAGTTTGATTGATTTACAAGATTGATTGTTCATGCACCACACCCAGTGCTCCACGCAATACGTGCCCTTCTCAATACCCACCACCAGGCTCGCCCACCCCACCCCCTCCCCTCCAACACCCTCAGTTTGTTGCTCAGAGTCCGCAGTTGGATACTAACCCTTAATCAGATATGTGATTTGCAATTTTTTCTCCCATCCTGTAGGTTGCCTTTTTGTTTTGTTGATGGTTTCCTTAGTATGCGAAAGCTTTTTATTTTAGTGTAGTCCCAATAGTTTAGTTTTGCTTTTGTTTCCCTTGCCTGAGGAGACCTATCTAGAAAATGTTGCTACAGCTGATGTCTTCTAGGAGTTTTATGGTTTCAGGTCTCAAATTTAGGTCTTTAATCCATTTTGAGTTTATTTTTGTGTATGGTATAATAAAGTGTTCCAGTTTCATTCTTTCACATGTAGCTGTCCAGTTTTCCCAACATCATTTGTTGAAGAGACTGCCTTTTCCCATTGTATATTCTTGCCTCCTTTGTCATGGATTAATTGACCATGGATGCATTTCTGTTCCATGGGTCTATTCTGTTTCATTGATCTTTGGTCTCTTTTTATGCCAGTACCATATTGCTTTGATTACTACAGCTTTGTGGTATATCTTCAAATCTGAGATTGTGATGCCTCCTGCATTGTTCTTTCTGAAGATCGCTTTGGCTATTTGGGATCTTTTGTCACTACATACAGATTTTAGTATTATTTGTTTTAGTTGTGTGAAAAACGCTATTGGTACTTTGATAGGGATTGCACTGCATCTGTAGATTGCTTTGGGTAGTATAGATATTTTAACAATATTGGTTCTTCCAATTCATGAGCATGGAATATCTTTCCATTTCTTTGGTCATCTTCAATTTCTTTCATCAGTGTTTTTATAGTTTTTGAAGTGCAAGTCTTTCACCTCCTTGCTTAAGTTTATTCCCAGGTATTTTATTGTTTTTGATATAATTACAAATTAGATTGTTTTCTTAATTTCTCTTTCTGCTACTTTACTGTTAGGGTATAGAAGTGCAACAACATTTCTATGTATTGATTTTGTGTCCTGCGACTTTACTGAATTCTTTCTTCAGTTCTAGTAGTTTTCAGTGGAGTCTTTTCTATATATGGTATCATGTCACCTGCAAATAGTGAAAATTTTACTGCTTCCTTATCAGTTTGGATGCCTTTTATTTTTTTTTTTGTTGTCTGATTGCTAGGACTTCCAGTCCTATATTGAATAAAAGTGATGAGAGTGGACATCCTTGTCTTGTTCTTGATCTTAGAGGAAAAGCTCTCAGGTTTTCACCATTGGGTGTGATGTTAGCTGTGGGTTTTTCTTTTTTCTTTTTTTTTTAATTAACACAGAATGTATTATTTGCTTCAGGGGTAGAGGTCTGTGATTCATCAGTCTTACACAATTCATAGCACTCACCACAGCACCTACCTTCCCCAGTGTCCATCCCCCAGCCACCCTATCCGTCCCCCCCCACCCCCCAGCCCCCCTCAGTTTGCTTCCTGAGATTAAGAGTCGATTAAGGTTTGTCTCCCTCCCCTTCTCATCTGTTTTTTTTAAATTAACATATAATGTATTGTTTGCCCCAGGGTACAGGTCTGTGAATCATCAGGCTTACACATTTCACAGCACTCACCATAGCACATACCCTCCCCAATGTCCATCACCCAGCCACCCTATCCCTACCCCCACTACCCCCCAGCAACCCTCAGTTTGTTTTGTGAGTTCAGGAGTCTCTTATGGTTTGTCTCCTTCCTGATCCCATCTTGTTTCATTCCCCCCCTACCCCCATGACCCCCTGGCCCTGCCTCTCAAATTCTTCATATCAGAGCGATCATGTGATCATTTTCTCTGATTGACTTATTTTGCTTAGCATAATACCCTCTAGTTCCATTCATGTCATTGCAAATGGCGGGTAAAGTAGGTTTAAGAGGGTTAGCTCATTTTTAAAAATGGTAGATAACATTCTGTTGTCTGGATGTACCACAGTTTGTCCATTCACATATGGCTTCTAAGTTTTAGCAATTACGAATGAAGCTGCTATAAATATCCATGTGCAGGTTTTGTGTTGACATAAGTTTTCAGCTCCTTTGGGTAAATACCAAGGCGTATGATTGCTGTACGGTATGGTAAGAGTATGTTTAGTTTTGTAAGAAACTCCTGAACTGTCTTCCAATGCGGCCGCGCCATTTTGCATTCCCGCCAGCGGTTTCTGTTGCTCCACGTCCTCGCCGGCATTTAGTGTTCTCAGTGTTTGGGATTTGGGCCATTCTCCTAGGTGCGAAGGTTGTATCTCATTGTTTTTATTTCAAGTTCCCTAATGACATGTCATTTTGAGCTTTTTATGTATTTCTTTTCCATTTGTATATCTTATTTGGTGCAGTGTTAAAGCACATCTTTATAATACAAATTTTAATAAAGATAAAATACCTGACAAACTTTTCGAGTGTGTTTTGAAAGTCATCTTGTTCACTTGGCTGCTGCTTCCCATTACTAGAAATAAGGACTATTTTGTAGAACCTAAAGTCTATAAACTAAACATACAAATCAAAACTGCCCATTTTGGGAGAAGCACACTGGTCAAGGAGACAGAACATCTAGTTTCTGATTTCTTCTTGCCACTAAACATGTCATCTTGGGCAAGTCACTTCCCTTTCTGAATTCTCAGTATCTTCTATAAAATAAGGGGAATGGCTAAGATGATTTCTAAAGTTCTTGCAACTCTGGCTTTCTTTTACTTTTGTACGTTATGGTAGTTACTAGAGTGGCCCATGTCAGTATATAGACATCTGAGCGCTTTGATTGCCTCATGGTAAATTTAATATTATCATCTTGAAAATTTTCCATATTTCTTTCTGTACTGAAATGAAGAGCTTTGAACGAGGCTGAAACCTAGCAACCAGCTCTCCTGAAATATCTCGTTGAATGTGTTGGACGTAGAGTGTATCAGAGGAGAGTATATACAGCAAAAATGGTAACCACGCTTCAGCATTAATTTCATTTGGTGACTCACCCACTCTGTCATCCGAAGATGGCATTGATCTAAATTGTGACCTTTTCTTCTAACTCATATCATTAGAATAATGCCAGTAAAAGGGCAGTGACTCACCACTGCAGCAGATTCTTCTTGAGAAAATTAGCAGAGCTTTGTCATGGAAATCTTGGTCAAAGGGTCTTTTATTAACTTCACCTGGTGAGCAAGCCCATTTTTTTGCCCAGCCAGTTAAGGGCCTCTTCTATAATATGTTTTGTGGATTCAATCTGGCCTGACCATATTATTTTGTTGATTCTTTCCCCTTCTGGCAGTACTTCAGGCTTTGAATGCACAAAATAATTTTTCCAGTGAGTCAGTTGTTAATCACCATTGCCTCTATAATTTGAAAGGGCTTAGGAGGCTTGTTTTGCGGTCCGGAATAGTTTTCATACATCATTTGTGGCCCCGAATCCCCCTGTTGATATATATTAATTGTATAACTGCACCGTCTTATAGAAACGGATACTCGGAGTGACAGGGGTGTTGAAATTATTGTTTCCCAGTTGCCAAATGAGCACATCAGGGAGAAGAAAAATCCAGGAGTTTTGGTATTAAAAATAAAGCCTAGTAATTAGACACAGCTTGCTTATTAATTCAACATACCCTGGTCTTATTAAATTACATGTCTTTTATATTTAATCCACACTTCTTTAGCCTACCAAATTCTGGAAGACAGTGGGTGTAACTGCTTGAATTCCTTCTGTAAAATACTAACATAAAATTACATGTGCTTGAAAACTTGATAAATACCTCCCGAAGCTGGAAACAGCCGTCTCACGGTTGTCTAGTTTAACTGTTCGGTGTTTGAGGCCCAGAAAAGGGAAGTAGCTTGCTGAAGGTTACACAGCAAATCATGGAAAAGCTGAGGTAGCACCTCAGTTCTCCAGTTTCCAGACTGTTCCCCTTGGTAATCTCAGTAGCCCCTCGCTGTCAGAGTTCCTGGGGACAGCATCGAGTGTTCAAGAGACTGTTAAATGATATTCTGTGCCAATTGCTTAAGAAGTATATAGTTTATTTAGAAGCACTGCTTTTCCGAATGGTCCCAGTCTATAAGCTCTAGGATTTG
Organism: Nasua narica; assembly: GCA_028533885.1. Taxonomy (NCBI): domain Eukaryota; kingdom Metazoa; phylum Chordata; class Mammalia; order Carnivora; family Procyonidae; genus Nasua; species Nasua narica. The sequence goes on from CM052801.1 coordinate 100,005,740, forward strand.
AAGGGAGATAAATTAAGATATTTTTTAAATTCCCTTCTATGGGCCCTCTTGGTCTTCAGTGGACAAGGTGCTTTTAGATTCATGTTGCACTTATAAGTCAGCAAGATTGATTTCCACAAGAGACAGGAGAAATTTAATGTCGTAACTTCATGTATGGACTTCTGCTTTGGCATAAAGTACTAAGAGTAGCAGAAATAAAAGCACTGCTAATGTGTAATTACTGGAACGGATGCTTCTGGTGAATAAGGAGCCAATTATCAGCTTCTGGAGGTAATATTAGCTTTTTTATCTCTGAGTTAGGTTACTACTTAATGTTTAGTCATCGTTTTTATAAATTCATTTCCTAGTAGATATGGATTTTCTTTTCTCTGCAAGTTTACATACTTTCACAAGAAGCCTGCCTGAACTAAAAGTAAATTACTGAGTTTATGTTTCAGAAGAGTTTTAAATGAATCTTAAGAAAACTTAGGGCAATTCAATAATTGGCTGAATTCATCATGTTAAAGTTGGGCTTCAGAGGCTACAAATAGCAGTATTTACTGGTTTCAAATATCCACGGGGAAGAGTCAGTCACATTCCAGCCGGTGTAATTCTTGTGTTCATTTTTCTGGAGGCTAATGCTATAGGGATCCGTCATGTAGAACATCTTTTTATTCCTTTATCTAGATATTACCCCATTACATATTTAGTGAATATTGTCTCCGTGCCAAATCCGGGGGGGGGGGGAGTTATAGAGAGGCATGAAGGACATGGTGCCCGGATACAAATAGACCCCAGACTGGAGAGGGGAAATGTCAAGTTAAGTAGGGATACCCCGCCCCCCGGCAGGGTCAGGGAAGGTCACTGAAAGTTTCCAGGTGAGGTGACACCTAGCTGTGTGGGGAAAGCGAAGGGTTTGACGGGGCAGTGGGGTGGGGCTGGGGCGGGGAGGAGGGCCTGTCGGGCACTGGCTGGGCAGCAGCGCATGTGACGTCTGGGGCTGGGGAGGCGGCAGGCTCAGGACAAAGAGGGCCTTGGGAGCACTGCGCTTGGCCAAAGGAAAAGCACGCGCCACAGCCCGCAGGTGGGAGGGGGCTCAGTAGGGCCAGAGCAGAGCTGCAAAGCTTCGAAGGCAGAGAGTAGAGGCAGAAGCGCAGGGCTGAAGGTCAGAGGGCTAGGGCAGCAGAGGGCTGGCAAAAGGTTTTCAGCAGGAGAGGGGCTCCATCGAACCTGTGCTGTCGGAGAGCTCCCTTGCCAACAGTGAGAGGAAGTGACAGGACACACCCTTGTAAGTCTCTTTGGGTACAAGTGAAACCATAAAAAGCAAAACTAACTTCCCCTTCGCAGCTGGGGAGTAGCTGGAGGAATTGTGACATTCACACGGTGGCAAAAGTGAATGAACCAGCTCTGTGTGCCTCAACAGGGATAATAATAGAAAACAGCAGGGCCGATTGTTTATGGGTACACAAGTGCGTGGAAATACCCAGAGTCACAGAAGAGGGGTGCCTCCACCGGAGGGGCAGGGGGTCACCCCCAGTTGTTCGGTAAGCCTTTATTTATTTAAAAACCATTATTTGAAGCAAGTATGGAAAATGTTAGTATAACTTAAATCTGGGTAGTGGGGACATGTGTGCATATTATATTTCTTGTGCACTTTTTAGTATGTTTCAAATATTTCAAAAATAAAAATTTTCAGTCAAAAAAAGGAAAAAGGATATTGTATCAATTTATGTACTCTTGGCTGCAAGTAAGTGAATAAGAATTAAATTTAAAAAATAAACTAATATGTGCATCACTGTCAAAAAAAAAAAAAAGAGGCCTAAAGTAGGTTTTTTATTATCCCATGAAGGGTTGATAAACTACAGTCCGTTGTGGGCCATATCTGGCCTATTACCTGTTTTTATATGACCTGTGAGCTGAGCATATGTCTTACATTTTTACTTTTATTTATTTAATTTTTTGGTAACAGTAATAATAAGTACTTATTATTCCTATTATTATTATTTTTATTATTATGTTCAGTTAGCCAACATATAGTACGTGTTTTTTACATTTTTAAATGGTTGAAAAAAATCAAGAGAAGAATATTCCAGGGGCGCCTGGGTGGTTCAGCCGGTGAAGCGTCTGCCTTCGGCTGAGGTCTGATCTCAGGGTCCTGGGATCAAGCCCCCGCATCATTGGGCTCCCTGCTCAGTGGGGAGTGCTTCTCCCTCTCCCTCTGTCCTCCCTCCCCTCTCATTTGCTCTCTCTGTCTCAAATGAATAAATAAAAAATCTTTAAAAAAAGAAGAATATTCTAGGATATTTGAAAATTATATGAATTTCCAAGTTCAGTGTCTATAAATAAAGTTTTATTGGTAGACAGCCATGCCCTTTCGTCTAAGTATTGGCTATGGCTATTCTTGCACTGCAGAGGGAGAGCTGAGTTGAGACAAAGATGGACCACAAAGCTCAAACCATCTACTGTCTGTCCTTTCAAGAAAGAGTTTGTTGATTCCTGCCATTTAACAAAAGAGCCCAAAGCTAAGTGGTTCCAGGATTGGTTAACTCAGTAGTATGATGATTTGGGGACTCCAAGTGGTTCTGTTATGTGCATGGCTGCCGTATCTCTGCCACATCTATGGCTGCCATTAGCTCCAGGCATCATGTATCATATGACAATGTTCAAAGGTTGTGGTGGGTAGGAGGACGTGCCTCATATGTCTCTCCCCTTTTTTTCTTTCTTTGTGTATGTGTGTGTGTGTGTCTCACTTTTTTTTTTAAAGATTTTATTTATTTATTTGAGAGACAGAGAAAGTGAGAGAGAGCATGAGAGGAGAGAAGGTTAGAGGAAGAAGCAGACTCCCTGCGCGGAGCTGGGAGCCCGATGTGGGACTCGATCCCCGAACTCAAGGATCGTGACCTGAGCCGAAGGCAGTTGCTCAACCAACTGAGCCACCCAGGCGCCCTGTGTCTCACTTTTTAACAGAAAGGCTGTCCTTTCCGAGACAGTGTAAACTTGAAAATGAAAAAAATGGATTGGAAGGGGCAAGAGAGGAGACCACTTAGAGTCTAGTGGGCAGTGCAGCCATTTGGGAGAGACATGAAGTGACAGGAACTCGGGCCAGGGGCATTGCATGGAGTGGAGGTAGTTGGATTCTGGGTGTATTTTGAAGGATGAACCAATGGAGTGGCTGTTGGAGGAAAGAGTTGAATCAAGCAGGACTCCAAGGTTTCTGGCTTGGACGACTGGGTGTCTGTCATTCCAGGAGATGGGCACAGGTGAGGACCAAGTCTTAATGTCTTTGCTGTTTTGCCATATTTCCAGATAATAAGAGATAAGAAAATAAAGCAGAAACAGTGTTTTTGCTTAAAAGATCTATAACTCAAAAGCGTTCTTTTTCTAGTCTGATTAAAGAGAGTTGCAAGTTTACAAAGTGCTTTTATACCCACTTTTTCATTTTGACCTTCAACTCTGGAAATCAGAATGACAGGAATCCTCCTCATTTTACAAATGAGAAAACTGGCCTGCAGAGAGGGGAAGTCCAAAGCCTGGAATGGAAGGTGTGTCCTTTTCTGGGTCAGAAGGGAGCTGTTACAACTGACCCTTGTCTTTCCTGGGTGACATATTTGCTTTCGTTTACCTGTGACGTACAACTGGCTAAGACTCCACTCTGTTTTTTCCCTTTTTAATATTACACAGAGACATCATTTTTATATTTTAAAGTTATCTTCCTATTACGTTAGTATTTTCATATCCCAAAAAAACCAGACGGTAATTTGCGTTGTTTGCTTATTTTTAGATGATCTCACGTAAGTGTTTTGAATCATCTCTAAAAGCTAATTTCCACAGCACATAACAAAATTAATTAAATTGCCTTTTGAAGCAGGGCTGCTTTGTTTCCCACTGAAACGATGACTCATGAGGTCTGATTGAGTCTCATTTATATTCCTCCTTCAGCAAGTAATTTAAATGTGAGTTATATAGAAAGGAAAACACAAACAGAACTATCCCTTGCTTACCTCTTTGCCAAGTTATCAGTTATCCTGGATGTGGAGTTACATAGGTGAAAGCTGACACATTTGGTTGGTACCAGACGTTCCTATTGACAAGAGCATTGGTAACTGACAGCTCCGTGTCCTGGGTTGTGTAAATGGGGCAGGGAAGGTCGAGTTCGGCCCGATACAAGGGAGCACTTTCTGATCCGCTGAGATGCCCAGCATTGGCACATTCTCGGTCGGGTGGCAGGGAGCTTCTTGATGCATGGATATGAGAAGAGAAGGCTCTTTGGTGGGAGGCAGGGGGAGGGGAGGTAGAGGAGTTTTTATCTAACAGCCAGTCTGAACCATAGGAGACTGGGAGGAGGTAGGTTTGAGTACTGTGTTGTGGCATGATGAGGGAGCATATCCTGAAGTAAATGCTTATCTTGACACTATTTTATAATTAGACACTTTTCAGCAGTTGGAAACATAGCACTTAGCACATGACAGGCCTGTGATGGACATTTGCTGAATGCTCACCTACGGGGATTGGGGAAATGAGGAATGGCTGAATGAATGGGCACAGGCATGACCAACTATGGAGGAAGGAACTGCAATAGGAAGGATTCGAGATGCCTTTATGTAAACTTCGAAGACTGGCTTTGAACTAAAGGGAACTTGGAGCCTGCTTTCTGTGTGAACACTGTGGCTTAGCCACAAACCTGTGTTCTTTGAGTTATTGGCCAAGTGAGCATTTCACCTGGTGGTTCTTCTAGTGGCAGTGGGCATTGGGAGATTGTCCAAACAGGCTTTTTGGTCTTTTTGTTTGTTTTTCCAGAAAGCCAGCAAAGTAAAATATATTGCTATTCCCCTCCTGGCTGTCCCACCACCCTCAAGGGCTCCCCACCAACACACGGATTGGATTTTAATGCCAACAGCTGAAATGCAGCCAGTTAATTTTCTTGCTTTTTGTTGAGACATACTTTGTTCCTTACTCCAGTAAATTTGCCTGTAATTTTGCTGATAGAAACGGAAGGAGGACCCACAGAGAATGTGGACAGGTGGCTTACAGAGGTGGCACAGGTTGCTCAATTTGTTTTATAAAACAATAGACAATTACTAACTCCTACTTAGAGATGTATTTCTCCTTGATTTTCAGAAATACAGGGGTGGATAGTGCCCAGGGACTGAAGCTAGATGGAGGTGATTTGGGTCCATTTTAATGTTTTCCATTCTCAAGAGATGTGTCTCATGGAAAAGCAATAACATTAGGGAAAGTATATTTTGAATTTTGAGGGTCGCTTTTGGCTAATTCCCATAATTACTCCATGCCTTTATGTCCTCATAAGTGAGTGGAGACAGCACCTGCTCGTCGTATGGCTTTGTGCAAAGGTCAGCCAGATGAGACCTGTTGTTTTGTGCACCGCACGTTTGAATTCAAGGTGCCCTTATTTAGATCATTACTCCTATTTGCTGATTAATGGTGCTTATTTTAAAACTGATTCTGGAAGAAGCACCCAAACAAAATAACAGTCCACTCCCATTGTTAGCATGGTCTGCTTTGTGAAATCACAGATTCTACTCAAAGGCTACATTCCACAGAAAATAACTGCAATTTAAACATATGAGCCTCTAATGGAACCACCTTCCAGACTGCATCCATTTCATCCCTCTTCCAGCCACAACACAATGACCTCCTGAGCTGTTTGCTAACAACATTTATTAACCGCGGGCCTGGAGACGGACAAATCCAAGTCAGGACGCTTTACCAGGCCCAACACTCAGATGATGAGCAGTAACCTTTCTCTTATCATTTCCACTGGTCACTGCTCAAGCAGACTCTGAAAGAAGCCCAGCGTTTCTATACCTAGAGAAAACAGTTCTTGGGGCACCTGGATGGCTTAGTCATTAAGCGTCTGCCTTCAGCTCACATCATGATCCCAGGGTCCTGGGATCCAGCCCTAGCCCCTCATCAGGCTCCCTGCTCGGCAAGAAGCCTGCTTCTCCCTGTCCCACTCCCCCTGCTTGTGTTCCCTCTCTCTCTGTCTCTGTCAAATAAATAAATAAAGTCTTTTAAAAGAAATTTCTTCCCAAGAAAGTCTTCAGATGTTTCCTCCCCCATCTATGTCTTCTGGCTAACACTCCGTGTTTGCCTTGCACATGTTTTCTTCTTACACAACTATTGAGTCCAGTGGGCTCTGCATTTTTCTTCACCTAGTGAACTTGAGCAGTGCACCTCACCACCACCACAGGCCAAGTCGAGATCTATAACTGCCACCAAATATTGGGGATTAGCTGCAAATGTTCCAGAAAGACCTTATCGTTCAAAGTCCAATATTCTTTCTTACCATCATACCTACAAATGGTAAATTAAAAAGAATGATTCATAATATAATAACTATCCCCACGTTATTCCTTAATCTTTTATTAATCTCCCTTATTATGAATTCGGGGAATATGCTAAAAAAGAAGATATTATCATTTTTTCTGTCCCTATAACAAACAATAATTATCTGGTGAAATACATCCCACTTCTCTACAGGGAATGACTATTTGCTTCAGGACTGAACAAAATGAGAAATTATGACATCACCGAATCCACTTTTAAAATTAATATGAAGCGCTTGTCATGAAAATATGGATCTTCCCAACGGGGAAAAATATGACTAATATCAACTGAATCAGAAATATGAAAGTGTCAGGCTGTCATTTACCTGAGCGGTTTGCCTTGGAGGCAATTGGCAATTGCGAAAAGAAACACAAAGACAAACAAGAACAAAAATCAAAACTTTAAAAACCAAAAAGAGTTCCCACCCAAATTTTTAGTAGCTATCCATATTTTCACTGACTTCTTATCTGAGTATGGAACCAACAAAGCTGCAGAAGAGATCATAGAATCTTAGAACTCAACGAGTCCAGAAGTTTCTTAACATTCTTTTTCTTAAAAAAAAAAAAAAAACATTTTTTCTACTAAAATTTGACGTGGAAGGTCATCATGAGAAATTTTTGTGAGCACAGCTGTCCATGGACTGGGGGACTGAGGAATGTTCTGTCACACCCACTGCACCCATGTGCGGCCCCTAAGCACCTTTCTAGGAAGCTCATGGCCTTGAGAAGTTTGGAAACAACCAGTCCATCCTACACTTCTCTGGTGATAAAGGGCTCAGAGTCTCAGAGCTGGACCTGAGGCAGGCCTGAGGTCACCCAGCCGATGCTGGAGCCATAGGAAGGCTGAGTCCGCCAAGACAGACCTGTGCACCCCATGTGGGGAGCTTGAGCTGAGCTGTGGAAATCTCCTCACACATACCTTTTTCCTTGGCCCCTTTGCCTGAGGAAAATTTGCCTGGCTATTAAAGAGTATTGCTATCATTAGCCAGTTCCGCATTTCAGTTGTTAAGAAACTTCCTTGCTCTGATGTTAATGTGGATCCAGTCAGAACTGAGTTTTAGACATGAAAAATCTATGATCCTCTTGTCCTTGATTAATTTAGTGACTTTCTAGAAAGGAAGCTTAGAAGCTTGAAACATCCTTGCTCATTAATAATAGACTTTTCCTTTTGGTAATATAAACATAATTCAAGAGCCGATTAGAATGTCCCAATTTTTTGTCGGTAAGGAAAGAACATTTATAACTCAACTTTGCGATATGTTCTTGTCCCAAGTGCTTGTCATCTCGATTAAATTGCTCACAACCGTATGCAATGTGGAAGCTGTGGCAGAGTTGGGCAGCCATATTTCAGAGCCCGATCTGATCTGTTTGCATGAGTGTTGGTGAAGGAGTTGACTTGGATACTGGATCATGTGCTATTTGTAGTGCATTTTGAGACATTACTAATCAAATTCAGTTGATCTCTGCTTCAGCTCAAGTGCGTGGCCTGCCATCATTTAATTGATGAAGCCTGGGACGGAACTGAAGGCTATCAAACTGATGCTCAGGTTAAATTTGTGGGTCAGTCTACTGTCTTGAAACTGAACAGCAGGATTAATAACATCCCTCCAGTTCACTTCTCTTTCTCAGAGCCACTAAATAGATAATGTGAGATGGCCTCGCCTCAAGTCTGGAGCCATTCCAGAGGAAAGGGCTGGAGTGCGGGCCAGAGGCACGGCAGACTCATGCCACATCATCCACGGCGCCCTTGCCCCTCCCAGGAGAGCCTCGCAGAGTCCTAATGGTGCCCAACCTGTACACGCCAGCTTACTTGCCTGCAGGTGAGCAGTGTGTTCACTTTCATTCAGCAAATCACACCGAGTGCATGTGGTTTGCCAGGACCTGTGTGTGGCAACAGGGATGTGGAGACACATAAGACACGATATGCCCTGAGCATAGGGGTGGGGGAGAGGACAGAGGCATAGACAGGCAGGCCAATACTATTTAGAAAGTGCCCCAAAGGAGGTTTGGACAAGGTGCTTTGCGTGCGTGAAAGGAGGCAACTAACTCAGGCTGCACGGTGAGAACAGCACCGTCAGGGACTAGGGGAAGCTTCTGGGAGGAGGGGATGCTTGAGCTAAGTCTCTTTATAAAAATGAAAACATCATTTTTTTCCCTGCGATCAGAGGATATGTATTTGTTGTTGGAAACAATTACTACTTCCAAAAAAAAACAACAATAAAAATCATCATAGGGGCCCTTGGGGGGCTTAGTCTGTTAAGCATCTGCCTTCAGCTCGGGTCATGATCCCAGGGTCCTGGGATTGATCCCCGAATCGGGCTTCCTGCTCAGTACGGAATCTGCTTCTCCTTCTCTCCCCCAGTCACGCTCCCTGCCTCAAATAAATAAATAAAATCTTTTAAAAAAATCATTGTAATGTAGTGATCCGAAGGGTCACATGCACCCGAATGTTTATAGCAGCAATGTCCACGATAGCCAAACTATGGAAAGAACCTAGATGTCCATCAACAGATGAATGGATAAAGATGTGGTATATATATATTCAATGGAATACTATGCAGCCATCAAGAGAAACGAAATCTTGCCATTTGCAACGACGTGGATGGAACTAGAGGGTATTATGCTAAGTGAAATAAGTCAGTCAGAGAAAGACAATTATCACATGATCGCTCTGATATGAAGAATTTGAGAGGCAGGGCAGGGGGTTATGGGGGGGGGTGGGGAAGAGAAATGAAACAAGATGGGATGGGGAAGGAGACAAACCATAAGAGACTCCTAAACTCACGAAACAAACTAAGGGTTGCTGGGAGGTTTGGCAGGGGCAGGGATATGGACATGGGGGAGGGTATGTGCTATGGCAAATGCTGTGAAATGTGTAAGCCTGATGAATCACAGACCTGTACCCTGGGGTAAATAATACATTATATGTTAATAAAAAATTTAAAAAAAAATCATTGTAATACCACCACCAGAGGTAAGCACTGCTTACATTTGAAGTATATTCTTTCAATCTCTCTATCATCTATGCCTATACACAAATGCTTTAAAACTGTTCTCAGATAGTGAGCGGCTGATTTGTTACTTCCATTTTTTAAAAAAAGCCTAACAATACACAATGAATATTTTTTCATGTCACTAAAATTCTTCTCCATAATAATGCATTGCATGGGGTCCCTAATTTATTTAATTCTTTATTATGGGAATTTAAGTTGTTGCAAAATTTTCACTATTATTAACTATGATGAAATCCTTACACTTAAATCTTTTTACACATCTATAATTGTTTTCTTAGGACAGATCACTGGGTCAGAGGTTATGCACATTTGAGGCATCCAAGGCCGCCCCAATGATCTTTGCTGCCCGATGTTCATTCACACCTTTGTGTGGTCCCCTCTCATAAGAAATAGGGCTGTCCTGGGGCGCCTGGGTGGCTCGGCTGGTTGAGCGACTGCCTTGGGCTCAGGTCATGATCCTGGAGTCCCGGGATCGAGTCCCACGTCGGGCTCCCTGCTCTGAGGGGATCCTGCTTCTCCCTCTGACCTCTCCCCTTTCATTCTCTCTCTCTCTCTCAATTAAATAGAATAAATCTTAAAAAAAAATTTAAAAAAAAAAGAAATAGGGCTGTCCTGTAAGACCAATGGGATATTGCAGAAGTGACAGATATGTACTACTTTTTAAAAAATTAAATAAAATTTTGAGATGTTTTTCTTTCTTTCCTTTTTTTGTAGCTGTATTGAGGCATAATTAACAAATAAAAACTGAATATACTTAAAGTATACAATTTGATGCTTTGATATATGTATACATTGTATCATTGTGTGATCACCGAAACCGAGCTAACACTTCCGTCACTTTACATAGTGTGTGCATGTATGTGGGTATGTGCACACGTGTGTGCACACGTATGTGTGTATGGTGAGTCACTTAAGATCTACCCTCCTAGTAAATTCCAAATATACAATGAAGTATTATTAGCTCTAGTCACACTGCTGTGTATTAGTTCTCCGGAGTTGCTCATCTTGTGTAACTGAAATTTTGTATTCTTTGAATATCACCTCCTCTTTTCTCCCAACCCAACCCCCAGCCCCTGGCAACCACCATTCTACTGTCTGCTTCTGTAAATTTAACTATTTTACTTTATTTTTGATATTTAATTTATTTATTTGACAGAGAGAGAGAGAGAGAGGGCACAAGTAGGCAGAGAGGCAGGCAGAGGGAGAACCAGACTCCCCTGAGCAGGGAGCCCGATGTGGGGCTCGATCCCAGGACCCTGGGATCATGACCTGAGCCAAAGGCAGACGCTTATCCCACTGAGCCACCCAGGCACCCCCTAAATTTAACTATTTTAGATTCTACATATAAGTGAGATCATGCAGTACTTGTCTTTCTGCGTCTGTATTATTTCACTTGGTATAGTGTCCTCCAGGTTCATCCATGTTGTTACAAATGGCAAGATTTCCTTCCTCGAGAAGGCTGCACGATATTCCACTGTATATATAAGGTGGGTACTTCTGAGACTAGGTCATAAGCAACACTGCCACTCTGCCTTGCTGTCTGGGGTTACTTGTTCTGGGGGGAGGCCGACACTGTGTCATGAGGCCACTCAGGCAAACTATGGGGGTCCATATGGAATAGAACTGAGGCCTCCTGCCGACTGCCAGCACCGCCTTGCCAGCCCTGTGAGTGAGCCCTTGGAAGCAGGTCCTCTGGTCTCATAAGCCTTTAGATGACTGTAGTCCCTGCAGGCATCTTGACAAAGAGACCCTGAGCCAGAAACACCCAAGTGAGCCACTGCCAAACTCCTGACCCACAAAAACTGAGATAATCAGTAATCATTGTTTCTGTAAATTGGTTAGTTTGGGACTAATTTGTCATGCAGCAATAGATAGCTAATGCAGTATATATCATTTTTGCTGTACTTTTAAAATTTCTTTGATTTTTTTTAGTGATATTTATGGGTTTTTTTTTTTCAAAATCCTATTGACCATTTTATTTTATTTTGATTCTGATTTATGTTCTTTGAATTGTGTGTTTAGGTTGTTGGGTTTTTTTTGTCTATTTATTTTAAGATATATTAAGAATATTTTTTTTGCCTGTCATAAAGCTAATATCTCCCCTCAGTGTTTATTTTCCTGAAGTGAGGTACAAAGGCACAAGGCAAGATTGGGTGGTGGGGTGAGGCCATGAGATAGCCCGGCAGAGTAGCAGCACGAGACGGGTAAAGAAGTTACAGGCGGTAGATGAGAATAATGAGGGAGACAGGCAACTAGACCAGCGCTTCTCAAATGAGGTGTTCACGACAAGTCACTGGAGATCTGCTTAAAAAGGCCGATTCAGCAAGCTCGAGGTCAGGCCGGAAGTTCCCAGGTGATGCTCCTGATATGGGGACCAGAGTTTGAATAGCGAGGATTTAGAGAGATAGGAAATATTTTTGGAAATCTTAGAAAATCTTAGAAAATAGCACCAAGTGAAAAGGAAAAGTTAAAATCACCAGTACGTCCCTGATTCAGAGACAACTTGGATATACTGAGCAGCTGGACCGCTATCCCAAAGGGGATGGAGAGGCCGGGCTATCACAATATATATTTTCTGCAGGTGATGCTAACAAGGTTTGTTGCCAGCCCGGCTGCGCAGTGAGAGTGAGGGAAGGGAGGACTTCCGGTTTCTGGTGTGCGTAGCTCAAATGGTGATGGCTAGGGGAGAGGCAGGTGTTTCGCTGGGACTGGGGAGAGAAACCTGCTTGAGACCTTCGCTGAACTGAAGGTGCTTGCCAGAATGCTGAAAGCGTGGAAAGAGGCCCAGTTGGTTGTTGGTGGGTCTGGAGCTCAGGAGACAAGGCAAGCCGAGAGTAGAGTAGACTTTGGAGAGAAGAGCACGTGCCATGGTGGAGAGGTAAAGCTTGAGTGTTTGCGAACTGCCCGGGGTGACTGCATAGCTTGTGCGAGAGGAGGGTCCAGTACAGAGCCTCCGAGCCTGGGCTTTATGGGGCGGGTAGAGGAGGGGGAGTCCGGGAGGAAGACCACGGGGGATGAGAACCAGCGTGTGTGGCTTCACGCAAGTGTCAAAGGATGTTTCAGGAGCCACTAGGATCAGGGCTGGAAAGTGGCCGTTCCTCTGCATCCAGCTGGGGTTAGGGCTGGAGGGACAGAGACCACCACGGATGGCATGCGGCCGGGCTGGGAGCGGGGAGATAGGAGTGAGAAGCAGCAGTGGCTGGGCGATGAAAGGGGAGATTCGTGTATCTTAGAATTCAAGGATTTCTTTTTCTCTGAGCTTTAGTAATAGAAAGACGGCATGATGGATTTCTCAGATAATAGACTAAATCCTATTTTTTGCAAGATTAGCTAATAAGATTAGACACTCTTGAGCTTTACCTCTGTGCCAGGTGATATGTATATAGATGCTCATTTTTACTCTCCCAAGAGCTTGGGAAGTATAGCTTATTTTAAAAATGAAGAAACTAAGGGTCAGAAAAAAAGGCAGCATGTCCAAGGTCACACAGCCATTCGGTGGCAGAGCTGAAGTTTGGGCCTAATTATGGCTGATATCTAAAATCCCTGCTCAACTTTTCAGTGCTAGCCCTTCCGTGAGCGCTCAGTGGTGAGAAAGAGCCAGGGACAAGGGTAGTAGCACCAGCACGTCTTTGTTCATGTGAAAGATTTTTTTCCTGTAATTCAGTCACGTGCTCTGTAGATCAGACAGATCTTTGAAATAAGCAGGTTGCATTTTCTTCCTCGACTTCCGGAGCTCCAGAGTCTGCTGGCTTTCACACCGGCTGCTTCTTCTTCCTCTCCTTGGACAGTTTCTCCTCATCTACTCTTAAGGTTAGAGGGCCACAAGGGTTCTTCGTCAGCATCCTCACTTCCCTCCTTGCCACTCATTACCTTTCTGATCTTAGTCAAATCATGGCCTTAAAAGCCACGTACGTGATCCTTCCAGACTTACATTTCCAGCCTGGGCCTCTCCCTTGAACCCCAGACTTGCACACCCAGCTGTGAACTTTGTATTGCAGTTGCTGAAGCCAAAACCTTGGAGTTTAACTTGGTATTGCTTTCTTCTACCCTAAATCTAATTCCTCAACAAACTCTGTCCATATTTCCTAAATACAGCCACTTCTCACTATCATCATGGTTTCCTCCCAGTCCTCCTCCTCTTTCTCCTCCTCCTCCTCCTCATCATCTCTTGCTGGAATCACTACAGTAGCTTCCTGCTTGCTTTCCCTGCTTCTGCCCTTGTCCCATTCGATATACTCACACAGTCGCTAAATTGATGATCTAAAAGTAAAACTTAGATCATGTCACTCTTCTGCCAAAACTCTTGCATAGAGTAAACCCCAAAGTCCTACATAGTCTTCCTCCTATCCCCATCTCCTGTGCTCTCCCCGCTGCGCTTAATGAACAAGGTTGGGAGAGGGGATACAGTTTGCTTCAAAGAGAAGTAATGCCCATGTAGTATAACGTGAGACATGAATGAGAGAAAAGACTGGTTTTGGGTATGGAGACAAGCATTGTTATACTGAGCTTCTTTGGTATTGTTTTGAGTCTCAATCCCTTAGGATGTACCACAGAAAACTGTAATAATCAAATATAGGCTACGAACACAAAAATCAGAGGGCCACTTGTCTTGATTACAATATTCTTGAACCTAATAAAAAAAAACAATGGCAATTTTAGACTCTGATAGAATCTAGGATCAACTACTCCAATGCCCCCTCATTTTGTAGATTGGGGAGTGACTAAGAGAAATTACCTTACGCACATCACCCAGGCCACACAGCCCCATCCTGATTGGCATTTGTGATGAAGGCTCCCAGCAATTGTGTTTTGGGGACGCGACAAAGTACTCTGTGAAGAATTTTCTGAATTTCATTGATCTTGGAGATGGGTTCACTGTTTTCTAATTTCACATAGAGTTGAAGTATTTATTTTAGAGGGTAAGTGCTCTAACCATCTACAGTATGCTCCATGAGAGGTTTTGATTTGAGGCTTGTCAGTTGATTTCTGCCAAGGTGGTATTTTGAAATCAATACATTATTTCTAGTGCCGGTAGAACATAGGGCTATATCTGCGTGTTCTCTTGTCTTGTGAAGTTTAAAAGCTCCTAATGGATCAACAGATTTTGAGTGAAATAGAAACCATTTAAAACTTTATGCAAAAACCAGTGGGAAAATAAAGTCATAATAGTAACTTGAAAGTGATTATAGATCCACAAGACTAAATGGACTCAAATTGCATGTACACATCTAATTATGGTATACTACCTTTCAACTTTCCAAATAGAACTTTCCATTGTTAGTTTTTGAAACTCTGCTTGCATTTTGGGAGAAAATTACACACCAGGCTGAACCAGGTCACATTAATCCACACATGTTAGTGAGAAGCCTGGGCTGCTGTTGAATCCGGATGGTGTCGTGCATTTCATACCTTGCACAGGTGACCCTTGAACAACATGGGTCCACGTATATGTGTGATTTTTCAATAAATACAGGACAGTACTATAAATGTACTTTCTCTACCTTATGACTTTTTTAAAAAGATTTTATTTATTTATTTGACAGAGAAAGATCACAAGTAGGCAGAGAGGCAGAGACAGAGGGGGAAGCAGGCTCCCTGCTGAGCAGAGAGCCCGATGTGGGGCTCGATCCCAGGACCCTGAGATCATGACCTGAGCCGAAGGCAGAGGCTTAACCCACTGAGCTACCCAGGCGCCCCTCCTTATGACTTTCTTAATAACACTTGTTTTTTCTAGCTTACGTTATTGTAAGAATACAGTATAGAATACACATAATATATAAAATATGTGTTAATTGACTGTGTTATTTGCAAGGCTGCCGTTTTGTCTACAGTAGCCATTAATAGTTAAGTTTTGGGGGAGTAAAAAGTTATACTCAAATTTTCAACTGTATGGGGGATTGAAGCCCCTAACCCACTTGCTGTTCAAGGGTCAACTATACAGACAAGTTCAAGAAGTATTCTGGAAGTGCCTACTATGTGCCCTAGCACTTTTTGACAATGTGCTGGTGTCAAAGTGGAAGTCATGCTTGGTCTGGTAGGACATGAACCAGAAAGTTTGAGACAAAGAGAGTATGGGTTTTGGAAGAAGAGCACCCTGAGTTCAAAGCCTGCCTCTGTGATGTCATAGCCATAAACTTGGATAATTATTCTAACCTTTCTGAGCCTCAGTTTTCTCATCTGTCACTTGGGGTTAATAAGTTGGCCACTGTAGTGAGGATGATGTGAGTCCCTGCACTTAGCGTGCCCTGAGTAACTGTTGGTTATTTTCCTTCTCCCGTTTAGCTCCTGTGTATGGGCTAGTAGTACTGACATTCAGAATAAGGCAGTTAATGAGTATCTTTTCATCTGAACCCTGAGGAGGGGGAAGTCAATGTGTCTTGAGTACTGGACTGGAAATGACAAAGGAGACTGCACAGCTGAGGTAGGGATACATAAGGTTGACACAGTCCAAAGAAGCAAAGACAACTCATAGTTTGGAGCTTTCCAATTATTTTTCCCAGAAAGACCTTCTTAGAAAATGATAATCACATTGAAGTCGGACAAAGAAGGCTGTTCAGAGCTTCACATGTCCCGCCCAGAGGTTGAGCCCCTGGCCCAGGCTCTGCCAACCCATGGAATGGCTGAGGGGATCACTACCCATACAAATCTGTGACTAACTTGTAGCCCACTGGGTGGGAAGCTGTGGTATAGAGAACTTAAAGGTTCAGTGATGGGGTGAACGAATGGGACCTCAATCAGTCAATCTCCTACACTTGGCTTTGCAGCAGCCAAAGATGGCTGGTGGTGGTTTCCTGAGGTGCAGCATCAGGGAGTGAGGAGAGGAGGCCACATGTGCATAAGGAGTAAAGGCCAAGTGGGTGGATATTTTTGGTGCCCTCCCCTTGCTTCCCTGCTTTCTGTAGGTTTGTTCATTGTGCTGGCCTGCTGTGTGCCACCAGAGTTCTCTCTGCAGAGGCTGTGGTGCTTTGTGTATCAGCACGCAATATACGTGTGTTGAATTGGATTGAATACATCAGGCTGCTGGCCAAAGACCCTGCCCTGCAAGTTTGGGCTAGTACCCTACACAGATGCAAGTGTGATGGCAGGGGAGCCTCTGAGCTTACCGCATCTCTGTTTCTCTTTATCCTTGTCTCCAGGCCTTGCTCACTGAGCCTGATTCACTTCCAAACACAACGACTTTCTAGTTATAGTTACACTTGGTCCAAGTGGCCTCCTCCGACTAAAAATGATCCAGAGGCCACATTTTTAAAGCAGACAATAGATATAGATATAGATATAGATATAGATATAGGTATAGGTATAGGTATAGATATATGTAAACAGATATATTTAAGTACATATATGTATGTATATATATATATGTATGTGTGTGTGTGTGTGTGTGTAAAACATGTACATTCTGACATTCTGACACTGGCTACATTGTGGATAAACATTGAGGACGTTATGCTCAGTGAAATAAGCCAGTCACAAAAGGACAAAGACTGTGTGATTGCACCTAAATGAGTTGCCCAGAGCACATTCACAGAGACAGAAAGTAGGATTGTGGTTGCCAGGGGCTGGGGAGAGAGAGGGAGGAATTATTGCCTAATGGGGATAGCGTTTCAGTTTGGGAAGTTACAAAAGTTCTGGGGATGGATGGGAGTGATGGCCGCACAACAATGCCAATGTACGTAATGTCACTGAATGTCACACTGAAAAATGGTTAAGATGGTAACTTGTATGTTATGTGTGCTTCACCACAATTATTAAGAAGAGAAGAAAAGGGGTAAGAGACTGACGTGCAGACCTCACTAAGTAAAAACTTCATGAAGTTGAAACGGTAAATTTGATCTTCGTTTTATTATTAAAAGAGGAAGCTCAGTGTATGTTCAAGTTATTATAATTTTCAATCACGTTTTGTAATGAGCTGAGTCACTTCTGTTTCCTCCTTCTGTCTTCTCTCTTTCAGTTTTGAAATGGATTTAAAAGTACTTGGAAAGGTGAGAGAGCCTGTGTAAGTCAAACTCACTGTCAGGCCTCACGGCCCCCAGGAACAGATGAGGACAGTAAGGACAAATGTGGCCAGGAGTGCCATTAGCTCACCATCAGAGGAAGCCCGCAGGGAGGGGCTCTTGCTCTGTGGGTTAATCCTTAGGCTTGAAGGGGGGAAATCAGAGAGGGGGGCGAACCTTGAGAGACTATGGACTCCGGGAAACAAGCTGAGGGTTTTGGAGGGGCAGGGGTGGGGGCTGGGTGAGCCTGGTGGGGGTTATTGAGGAGGGCATGAATTGCACAGAGCACTGGGTGGGGTATATAAACATTGAATTTTGGAACACTGCATCGAAAACTAATGATGTACAGTATGGTGACTAACATAGGAAAAGAATCTTTGGGAACGGATACTCCTTATGCTGTCTTCCCATGGCTTCTGCCTGAGGTTTCTGGCCCTTCCTAAGAACTAGGTGATGACCTCAACTGAGCCACTGACTTACGGATTTGAAGCAGTCCCTTATGTGACTGCATGGTCTCTTGGGGCCCCTGGAGCCCTGTCAGGGCACTGGTCCGAGCCTGCATGTCTCTTAACAGCCGTAGGTCCCACAATGTAGGAACAGTGCTTTCCCCGGGACCAGATTACATGTTTCATATGTGTTACAGGTTGAATTCTGTCTGCTTCTGTTCCCCACCACACCAAAAAAAGATGTGTTGAAATCCAAACCTCGGAATGTGACTTTAGTTGCAGGTAGTGTTTTTATAGAGGTAATCAAGTTAAAATGAAGCCGTTAGTGTGGGCTCTAATCTAATAGAATGGGAAAGTTGGACAGAGACACAGACATACACACAGGGAGAACACCACATGGAGACACAGAGAGAAGATGGCCATCTGCAAGTCATGGAGAGAAGCCCTTCCTTCACAGCCCTCAGAAGTAACCAACCCTGCTGACACCTGGATCTTGGACTTTCAGCCTCCAGACTGAGACCCCCGCAAAAATATCTATATATATAGTTATCAGCTATTGCAACCATCTAGTTTGTTGGTACTTTTTAATTTTTACAACATCTCGGGAAAATTAATACAGCAGGTAAAGCAGATTTTCCCCAGATTTCCTTTACTGGGAGTTGACAGTGTGACGTGTGACATATGGCCGTTCCTAGTTACTGAGGTCCCCCGAGAATTCCTTTCACCTCACCTCCCAGAGCAGGCATCAGAGGCTCCAGGGAGAGGAAGCCACTATTTCAGTGGTCACTCCTGTCTCTTCCTAACAGGCAGGTTCTAGAAGTGGAAGGAGAGAGAAGACTGGTGATGAAGGGTTTCTTTATCAGAAGGCTTTAAGTACCTTTCCTGGAACAGGGACTGCATCAAGTGTCCTCGCCTCAAGCACTCATCTCCAGAACCTACCTGGGAGAGGGAAACTTTTCTGATTTACACAGCCCCTCTTAATGCATTCTTGTCACTTAAAAGGGAAGTACACGTCAGCGCTGAGGTGCTAGGCTTAGTCATATGGCCTCTCAACGCTGTCTAATCAGTATCACTTCACCATCCTAAAGTTTTTCTAAGTCCATCAACAGCCTCTCACCTCCTCTCAGTTCATTATCTCATATAGTTAGAGGGCCTATTATGGGAAATACGTACTGTCATCAGCAGCGTAGACATAAATTTATGCTCTGTACATAGTTGATCAAAGTGCCTGTACTCAGCTCATCACAATTTTTCCACTAGGACCAAGGAAATTGCTGTCTGATTATTCTCTCCAGCCCCATCGGTTAAGGAGCCTTTTCTAATCCAGTGTCTAAAGACTTGACCAAAATAGGTTTTTGTCTAAAAAGATTGATCCTGAAAAATGAGATGAAGAGCTGTTCAAAGTGGTTTAGGGAACAAACTTCATTTCATCAAAGTACACTGTCTTCCTCAACAAATCCTTTTTGGTTTAATTTCTCTGCAGTAAGTTCCGCCGCCTGAATTTGTGTCAAACGTATAGCAGCTGTGGTAGCGAAGATGTCGTACTGGAAATTAAATGAAATATGTTGATTTTCTACTGAGATCCTGGCATTCCTTTCATATAGATTCCTATGCAATTTTGAGAAATAATACAGGGATCTCATATTGGGGAATCTGTCCAGAAACTCTGACTAGTTTCCCTCATATTAATGCTTTGCAGAATTAGAGTATAATTTCACAACCAGGATATGAACACCTCGCCCCACAACCGTATTCTGGTCCCATCCCTAACCCCCGGCAGCCCCTACTCTGCTCTCCATCTCTGTAATATTGTCATTTCGAGAATGTCACATAAATGGAATCACGCAGTGTGCAGGTTGTCCTGCAGCTTTGTTCTTTCCTAAAGTAATTTTGGTCTTTTGTATCATTGAATTTTATAAACATTCCTGCATGGGCTTTTGTATGAACACAAGTTTTAAAGTCCCTGGAATAAATGCCTTAAGGGTACAGTTGCTGCGGTGTATGGAAGTGGCATGTTTAGTTTTTTTTTTTTTTAAAGATTTTAAATTATTTATTAGAGAGCGAGAGACTGAGAATGAGAGGGGAGAAGGTCAGAGGGAGAAGCCGACTTCCCGCAGAGCCAGGAGTCCGATATGGGACTCGATCCCCGGACTCCGGGATCATGACCTGAGCCGAAGGCAGTCGCCCAACCAACTGAGCCACCCAGGCGCCTGGCATGTTTAGTTTTATAAGAAACTACGGAACGTTTTTTCCAGAGTGACTGTACTATTTTACATTGCTGCCAGCAAAGTGTGGGTGATCCAGTTTCTCCACATCCTTCCTAGTAGTTGATGGCGTCACTATTTTTACTCTAGCCATTTGGGTAAGTGTGTAGCGGTATCTCATTGTGGTTCTAATTTGCACTCCTTGATGGCTAATGATGTTGAACATCTTTTCATGTGCTTTTTGCAATCTGCATACCCTCTTTGGGGACATATATCTTCACATCTCTTGCCCATCTTGTAATTGACTTGTTATTTATTTACTTCTGAAATCTCAGGGTACGTCATATATGGTACATACAAGTCCTTTGTTAGATATGTGCTTTGCAAATATTTTCTGACAGTCCGCAGCTGGTCTTTTCATTCTCCACATGGGCTTTTGAAGAGAAAAAGTTTTACATTTTTTTGCCAAGTCCAATTTATTGATTTTTCCTTTTACAGATCATCCTTCTGGTTTCAAGTCTAAGAACTCTTTGTCTATTCCTGAATCACAAAGATTTCGTCCTTTCCCCCCGTAAAACCTTTATAGTTTTATGTCTTACATTTAAATCCATGATCCATTTTCAGTTCATTTTTGTATAAGGTCTGAGGCTTTGGTCTATGTTCATTTTTTGCCTATGAATGTCCAACTGCTGCAATACCATTTGTTGAAAAGGCCATCCTCCCTCCACTGGATTTATTTTACACAGTTGTCAAAAGTCAGTTGAGCATATTGGTGTGCGCTTCCTTGGGTTTTTAACCTTTTCAAGGCTTTAACTGGCACCAGGTCCCAATATGCCTTGCCTTAATTTCCTCTGAGGTATATAAAAAGTGAATCATCATTTTGTAATGATACCAACATTATAATTAACAAGGATTTTGCAACAATATCAAATGAAGCATTGATTATGCCATATGAATTTAACTTGATCATTGTGAGTCTCAACTCTTCAAGGGGCTAATTCTAACAATTAAATTAGCCTGAAGCCATAGAGAATTGTGCGATGAATCAGCTTTTGAAGGGAAAGCTTCAAAGCTTTTAGATCATAATAGCAGGTGGAAGTGACCTGGCTGTGAGGTTCTGCTGGCAAAAGCAACTAAAGATCTTTTTCTATTCCATCTACTGGGCCTTTACTTATTAATACTTTGTTGCCCTAAACAGTTGTGTTCTTTTTTTTTTTTTTTTAAAGATTTTATTTATTCATTTAACAGAGAGAGAACACAAGCAGGCGGAGAGGCAGGCAGAAGCAGAGAGAGGAGCAGGCTCCCCGCGGAGCAAGGAGCCCGATGCGGGACTCGATCCCAAGACGCCGGGATCATGACCCGAGCCAAAGGCAGTTGCCCAACCAACTGCGCCACCCAGGCGTCCCAACAGTTGTGTTCTTAGCAATGTGTGTTCATGTCACTCTCCACTGTATAATGTACTAGAAGGAGCCCTCCCTTGGATTGGGAGACAGTGGACCTGGCATTTAATCCCAGTTGTGCCTCTAACCCGCTACGTGACCTAAGACAATCCTTATCCGTCTAGATGTCTTTCAGCTCTATGAAACGCAGTTCAATTTAGCAATATTTTCTGAGTGCCAACTTCATGACAGGCCTTGTGAGATATACTGAGATTAGCAAAATGCAAATCTTGCTCTCAAGTTACTGTCTCCCCTGTAGGCTATATCTGCAATTTATTAAGCACTTACAATAGGTCAGCTGCTATGCTAAGAACTTTACCTGTCATACTTCCTTTAATCCTCGAGTGATCTTGGAGGTAAGAGATAATATCATCCTCATTTTACAAATGTGGAAACAACAGCTTTGAGAGGTTAAGTAGCTTGTCCAAGGTCATATTGATGGCTCTTTAACATCAATTGATGTCGAAGGACAGAGTTCAGGTGGGCTTCATATGTGAGATAGGATCTTAATCTGTAGGACCGAAGGTAGCATTTTGAGAGGGAAGAAAAGTAGAAGTTAGATATATTTATTAGCACTTTACAGGTGGAGAAGCTGAAGTTTAAAGAAGTGCTATATCTTGCCCAAAGTCACAAAATAGATAGTCCAGGACTCAAACCTATATTGTTCTTTTTTATGATAGCAGATTAAGATTCCTTCCCTAGGTGAAGGCCAGCCTCTCACCTTGTGCAGTGGATTCCATCTCTTTCTCCTTCTTGGGGATCTGTCTCTTCATCAATTACTCCCTGTCATCTACAGTAATGACCTCTTCTGGGCTATCTCTTTTGTCCCAGCAATTAAATGTGTCCAAAAATCTTCCTGCGTTAGAAGTCTTTCCCCATGGCCTGTCTTAGTTGCCTCTCAAGCTAACTCTCTCTCTCCCACTGTCATAGCCATCCTTATGGAAGGAGTTGTCTAACTCAATGTCCTAACTTCCTCGCCTCTCACTCACTCCCCTCCCACTGTAATCTGGCTTCTGTCTCCAACACCTCTCCTCTACTGCTCTTACCAAAATCATCAATGACATCCTTGTCACTAAGCAATACTTCCTTTCTCATCTTGCTTGGCTTCTCTACAACAGTTAATAAACTTGACTAATATCGCCTCACCTGAGGCTTTGAACCTTGGCTTGTAAGACATGGTGTTCTTTTTTTTTTTTTCTATCTCTTTCTCTTCTTCCATGTCTCCTTTATAGGTTCACTGTCTTCCCACTTAGTTACACTGTATTATTCTTTAATGTATTTGCTAGATTCAATCTACTATCCTTTTGTAAAGGACTCTTATGTTTGCTCATGAAGGATATTGGTCTATAGTTTTCTTTCTTTATAATGTTTTTGTTTGGTGTTGGTATCATGGTAACACCAGTTTCATAAAGCTAATAAAAAGTCTTTATCTTCTTCTACTTATGGGAAGAGATTGTCTAGCATTTATATTAATTCTCCCTTAAGTGTTTGGTAAGATTCTCTAGGGAAGCTATATGGGCCTGGACATTTCTTTCTTGGGAGATTTTAAATTATGGATTTATTTGATAGTTATAGGATTATTCAAATTATATGTTCCATATTGAATGAGTTACAGTTTGTTTTTTATATTTTTCAGAGAACTGGTCCATTTGGGTCTAAATTGTCAAATGTATGTGCGTAGAGTTGTCTGTATGCCCTTATTATCATTTTGATGTCTCCAGGGTCTGTTAGGATATCCCCAGTCTCATTCCTGATATTGGTCATTTGTATTTTGTGTCTATATATATTTTTTGTCAGTCTTGCTAGAAGTTTTTCAGTTTTATTGATCTTTAAAGAACCAGTTCCTTCTTTCATTGATTAATTTTTTTTTTCTGTTTTCAATTTTATCAATTTCTGCTCTTATCTTTATTATTTCCTTCCTCTACTTGCTCAGGATTTATTTTGCTTTTCCATTTCTAGGTTCTTGAGGTGTGAGCTTAGATTATTTATGTGATACATCTCCTTTTTTATGCATTTAGTGCCATACATTTCCCTCTTGGCACTGCTTCAGATGTGTCCCACACATTTTGGTATGTTGTATTTTCATTTTCATTCAGTTCAATATATTTTTTTATTTCCCTGAGACTTCCTCTTTGAGCCATGCATTATTTAGAAGTGTGTTAGTTACTTCTATGTGTTCATAGAGTTCCCTGTTATCTTTCTGTTATTGACATCCTAGTTTGATTTCATTTTGGTCACAAAATATATTCTATATGATTATAATGTGTGTGTGTGTGTGTGTTCTATGGGCCCTTGAAATCGAATAATGTCAGTCTTACGACTTTGTTCTCTTTCCCTAAGATTTTTTTGGTTCTTCTAGTTCCTTTATCTATCTATATGAACTTTAGAATTTGTTTTTTGACATCTACTGTATGTAGTAAAAGATTTTCTGGGATTCTTTTTTTTTTTTTTAAAGATTTTATTTATTTATTTATTTTATTAGAGAGAGAGACTGAGAATGAGAGGAGAGAAGGTCAGAGGGAGAAGCA
The DNA here is from genome assembly GCA_028533885.1 of Nasua narica. Classification (NCBI taxonomy): domain Eukaryota; kingdom Metazoa; phylum Chordata; class Mammalia; order Carnivora; family Procyonidae; genus Nasua; species Nasua narica. The sequence continues at coordinate 100,029,691 of CM052801.1, forward strand.
GACTTCCTGCAGAGCCGGGAGTCCAATATGGGACTCGATCCTGGGACTCCGGGATCATGACCCGAGCCGAAGGCAGTCGCTCAACCAACTGAGCCACCCAGGCGCCCCATTTTCTGGGATTCTTACTGTGATTGCTTTGAATATATAGATCAATTTGGGGATACTTGACATTTTTTTTTCCTGAAGATGGAAGCGCCTTTCTTTTTTTTTTAATTTAATTTAATTTTATCAGTGTTCAAAGATTCATTGTTTATGCACCACACCCAGTGCTCCATGCAATATATGCCCTCCTTAATCTTAAAAATATTGTCTTTCAAACCATGGACATGGTATATCAATACATTCCGTTAGGACTTCTTTCACTTCTTTCTTTTTTCAAAGGCTCATTCATTCATTCATTTGTCCATTCAACAATTCATTCAGGGTCAGTGTTGTAGCAGATGCTGGGGATAGAGTAATGACTAAAGCTGATGAGATCTCGGCCTTCGGGGGAGATAGACAGTAAACAATGACAATGGGACCAGGAGGGACACACAAAGGATGGGTACCTCATCTAGTAGGGAGCTGCAGAGAAAATTCAGGAGGAGGACACCTTGAAGGCTTCCATGAGAAAGAACCATCTAAGCTGGGATCTGAAGGATAAGTAGAAGTTAGCCAGATGCAGGGGGAAAGACATTACAGACAGAAGAAGTAGGGGTGCTCAAGATCTCTTCCAACATTTAGCCCCATTATGGGCAATCTTGTTTCATGGGACACTAGCCTTTGGGGTGGGGAGAGCTCCCAGGGACTAGTTTTTAGAGAGAAACCCTGAAGCCATGCGGGTGTGGTTGTGCATGAGCTCTTAGGAGAGTGTGGTTTCAGTCAAGTCTGGGGGTTAATAGGATGTTAGAAGCGGAAAGGAGGGACGTGTGTATATGTGTGTCCCTGTCTGTCTTAGGGAGGGGGACTGGATTTTGAGTTTGAAAAAGTAAGTTGGGAAAGGCCTGTGAAGACTTGAATGCCAAGTTAACAAGTTTGGACCTTATCCTGAAGGTTGTGTAGTAGTAACCTGAAAGGATAGATGGATGTTTTAGAAAGAGCAAGCTGGCTGTAGTGGGAGAATGGTTTGAACAGCTGGCTTAACTCTTGTCTCTTCTAGAATGTAAGTTCCATGGGAGGAGGGACTTGATATGTTTTGCTCGTTATTGAATCTTTAGCACAGTGACTAGCACATGGTAGATCCTCAATAAATATTGGTTGAATAAATGAACGAATGAAGTCACAGCAAGTGTTCAGACAAGAGATGGTATGAGGCTGAACTCTGTAGTGACAAGTTTCATGTGATATAAAGGAGGTGAGATCAACAGGATTAGGTAATCAAAATATATATTAACTACACAGCACTGGCCTTAGTACAACAGAGTGAGCAAGCTTGGTATCAGTGGTGAAATCTAGGCTGCTTTTCCTTATGCTCTACATGTAAGTGAAAGCATATGATAATTGACTCTCTCTGTGAGAAGGAAAGGAAGGGTGAATTGAGGGAAATGGAGGGGGAGATGAACCATGAGAGACTGTGAACTCTGAGCAACAAACTGAGGGTTTTGGAGGGGAGGGGGTGGGGGGTTGGGTGAGCCTAGTGGTGGGTATTGAGGAGGGCATGTATTGCATGGAGCACTGGGTGTGGTACATGAACAATGAATCTTAGAACACTGAAAAAATAAAATTAAATTAATTGGAAAAAAATAAAGATAAAAAAAAAAGAAACCTAGGCTACTTCCCAGGTTTCTGACTTGGGTTTGTAGGAACACCAGCAGCCACTGAGGTAGAAGCAGATGTAGAAGTGGGTAAGTGTGGAAGTGTAGATAATGAATTTAGTTAGAGACATTGAATTTTGAGGAACTGTCATGAGATTACTGGCAGTGATGACCCAGGAGGCACTGTAGACACACCTTAGATACTCTGTACTCAGCTTTACCATGAGGCAACCAAGACCCAAACAACAACAACAGCAACAACAAAATGCAAAGGCCACTGCCATCCTGAAGACTTGGATCTGATCTGGGCATGGAGCAGTGTGGTTTTCAGGAGCTTATGGTCAGGAGAGGCTCTTTATGGGGCAACTAGACCAGCTTCTTGTGGATATTTTGAGGAGCTTGAGGTTTTTGTGTGTGTGTGTTTTGTTTTTTGTTTTGGCTAGAGCTTGGAAAACAGGGAATAATGTGGAGTTTGAGTAGTCAATGTCATTGGGAAGAGGTCTACTGAACAGGCTTACCTGTGGTCCAGGCTCAGCAGACTGAAGTCCTACTTCTAACTCTCAGGACAAAATAAAGAACAGAAGCTTGACACCTAATACTCCTTTTGCTCTTCAAAACATCTGAAGATTTTTCAACAACTGCAAATATCTAGACTGGATTCCACTCTGCTTGTGAACAAATGATTGAGCTCAGTCTTCTTCCCTCCTAGCCAACTGGCTCCCTCTCGTCGCTGTTCTTTCCACTCCCATTAGGTCCTTGGGTACCAAGCTAGAGCCCATGCCTGCCAGCCCGCCTGCCCCACTGCCCACCCACCTGGCCAACTGGCTGTCCGGGCTCTCAAGGCCCCTTGGACTGCTTCATTTCTGGTTGACCGTGGCTGCCCACACCAGAGGAATATCCACAAAAAGGATTCTTTCTGTGGCAATTTACTTGTGAGTCTCCTGGTGAAGGGAATGAGTCATACAACAAAGAAGATCTTGTCAACCAGCCAATTCTGTTCTTTGTAGTTCCTCAGGCTTTATATTTAGACATATTAAGAATCACCTAGCTGTTTGAGCCCACTTAGGAGCTCTATGACTTTGAACAAGTGACTTAACCAAAAGTTTTTGCCTCTGAACCCTCCCTTATCTATAAGATGGGTATAATAACCATTCTTGGGAATATCAAATGAGGGAACAACATACATATGAGTATATATATATATATACACACACACACACACACTCAGAGTGAGAGAGACATACATCTATATGTGTATATCAAAACATGTAGATTGATAGATAAAAGTAGATACATTATAGATAGATGATGGATAGATAGAGAACCCATGGAGAGATCTCCCACTCCATAAATGGACAGTCCACAAAGTCCATGAGAGCAGGTCCTTCTTGACAGTGTTACAACCCTACTCCATTTTTCAAATGGCATAAGCAATCAAGAAGCATTAGCATTAGCCCTGAAATGCATGTATGTTCTGGGTCTGTATAAAGATGATATCATTAACTGTCAGGGCTGTTACAAGGATTTGGTGAAGAAAATAACACTGATGTACTTGACACGTATTTGGATAGAGTAGATCTCCCAAGGTCTGGCACACAGGTGATCCTCAAAAAAACATGGAGAACCAAAAATTTGTGGAGTGAAAGAAAGCTCTGAGTGCATTCCTGGGCAGTCCTGTCAGTGGCCAATATTGCCCATGTGCTCAGATGAGTTGAATAGTGGTATTATATTGGTATTTATGAAGAGTATCGTAATTTTTTTAAGATCTTATTTATATATTTGTCAGAGAGAGATAGAGCATGCACAAGCAGGGGGAGCAGCAGGCAGAAGGAGAAGCAGGCTCCCTGCTGAGCAAGGAGCCAGATGTGGGACTCAATCCCAGGACCCTGGGATCATGACCTAAGCCAAAGGCAGATGCTCAACTGACTGAGCCACCCAGGTGTTTCAAGAGTACCATAATCTTAATAACTATAGCTCTCTGGAGTCACTTTTAAGATCCTAGAATGAGTGGGTTATATGGCTAAGAGGGAACAGCATTCGAATCAAAGATTATGTGGTGGTAACTAGTTGAACTCGACTGACAATTAAATATGAGCACAGATGTGGTCTTTTTCCATTTTCCCCCATGACCTGGCAACTTACATGACTGAAACTAGGAGCGCAGATGCCACTTGTACTAACTGGAGTTTTCCCAGGCTCTGGGCTCTGAGGTTGGTAGATGACCGTACTGGTAACATGATGGAGGAACAATTGGGAAATTGCAGCATTTCAGGGGTGGGGGGAAAGTAGTTGAGGCTTTTGTGGGGTCACCTGTCGATGGAGGAATCAACCAGATTCAGCTGAAGTCACAGGGAAGATGGAGGTTGTGTGTGTTGTGTCTCTCTGTGTCATAAAGAACCCAGTCCAGAGCCTGACACCAAGAAGATGGTTGGCAAACATTTAGTAAATGAATTCAGTTGGAGACTCATGGATTATTGAGGACCCCACAGAACTTTTGTTTATGTGGATTATGGCTAATGCTCTTTAACAGAAATGGAAATTACAGCTGAGAAAATTTAAATAGTTCTTTGTTCATTTAGAACAAAGAATTTTTCATTTTTATGAAAAAGAAAACCTGTTATTTTCCAAAACAAAAAGTAACTTTATAGGAGTGCTGTTTTTTTTTTTTATTGATCAGTAAAAGGGAATACTTGATCAGTATT
>CM052801.1:100034625-100089255 GCA_028533885.1 Nasua narica
TCAGAGTCCACAGTCTCTCCTGGTTCATCGCCCCTTCCGATTTCCTCCCATTCACCCTTCCCTTCCTTCTCACGATGCCCTCCATGATTTTCTTTATACTCCACACGTAAGTGAGACCATAAGATAATTGACTCTCTCCGCTTGACTTATTTCACTCCGAGTAATCTCTTCTAGTCCCGTCCATGTTGATACAAAAGTTGGATATTCATCCTTTCTGATGGAGGCATAATATTCCATTGTATAGATGTACCACATCTTCCTTATCCACTCACCTGTTGAAGGCATTTTGGTTCTCTCCACAGTTTGGCAATTGTGGCCATTGCTGCTATGAACATGAGGGTCCATGTGGCCCTTCTTTGTACTGCATCTGCTTCTTTGGGGTAAATACCAAGTAGTGTAATTGCAGGGTCATAGGGTAGCTCTATTTTTAATTTCTTGAGGAATCTCCATACTGTTTTCCAAAGGGGCTGCACTAACTTTTCCAAAGAAGACATACAAATGGCTAACAGACACATGAAAAAATGTTCATCATCTTTAGCCATCAGAGAGATTCAAATCAAAACCACACTGAGATACCACCTTACGCCAGTTAGAATGGCCAAAATCAACAAGACAGTAAACAACAAATGCTGGAGAGGATGTGGAGAAAGGGGAACCCTCCTCCGCTGTTGGTGGGGATGCAAGTTGGTGCAGCCACTTTGGAAAACAGTATGGAGATTTCTCCATGGCTTTTAATAGCTTGACAGCTTATTTCTTTTTAATGCTGAATAATATTCCATTGTGCCATTATTGGGATGTGCCACTGTTTGTCCATTTACCTATTGAAGAGCATCTGGGTTGCTTCCACATTTTGCCTGATTATGAATAAAACTGCTACAGACATCCACATGATAGTTTTTGTGTGGACATAAGTTTTCAGCTCCTTTGGGTAGTTACCAAGTGTGTGATTGCTGGATGATATGGTAAGAGTGTATTTAGTTTTGTAAGAAAATGCGAAACTTTCTTCCAAAGTGGCTCTACCATTTTGTCTTCCCACCAACAGTATGAGAGTTCCTGTTGCTCCACATCCTTCCCAGCATTTGTTGTCAGTGCTGTCAGTGCTCTGGATTTTGGCCATTCTAATAGGCCTATAGGGGTATCTCATTGTTGTTTTAATTTGCAATTCTATAATGACATGTGATGTGGAGCATCTTTTCATGTGCTTATTTGCCATCCACATATCTTCTTTGGGTGAGGTGTCTGTTAACGCCCTTGACCCATCTTTTAATTGGGTTGCTTGTTTTCTTACTGCTGAGTTTTAAGAGTTTTTTGTAATTTTTGAGTAACAGTCCATTATCAGATATATCTTTGCAAATATTTTCTCCCAGTGTATGCCTCTTCTTCTCAGCTATTGTTTTTTTGTAGATGCCCTTTATTGGGTTGATGAAGTTCCCTTCGGTTTCAAGTTTGTTGAGTGTTTTTATCAAGAAAGGGTGTTGGATTTTGTCCAATGTTTTTCTACATCTATTGGAATTATCATGTAATTTTTGGTTTTTTATTTTATTGATATGACATATTACATTAATTGATTTTCAGATGTTGAACCAACATTGCATTCCTGAGATAAATCCCATCTGATCATTGTGTATATATATGTTGCTGGTTTGCCTATATTTTGTGGATTGTGCTTGATATTGTTGCATTCTTCTTGAGCTTTTTTCCTGGTATGAAATTAGGTTACTTGGAATAGTTTGATCTTTTCTTATCTTTCTTTAAAACTTTAGGAGGAGGGCGCCTGGGTGGCTCAGTTGGTTAAGCGACTGCCTTCGGCCCAGGTCATGATCCCGGAGTCCCAGGATCGAGTCCCATATCGGACTCCCGGCTCTGCGGGAAGTCTGCTTCTCCCTCTGACCTTCTCCCCTCTCATTCTCAGTCTCTCTCTCTCTAGTAAATAAATAAAATCTTTAAAAAAAAAACTTTAGGAGGAAACAGCAACGTTTGTTCTATAGTTATTTCCTACCACTGAGGCAAGACCCTTTTGAAAACTGTACCCTATGCCTTGTGAGTCATGAGGTTTCCAGTATTCCTGGTGGGAACTGGCTCTATTCTCAGCTCTGTAAGAGCTCCAAGAATCTGGAGAGAAGTTACTTCTCTAGCCTTGGCTAGTTTTCTCATTTGCATGTGCTAATTGGTACTGCTGAACGCTTGAGAGGGATCCTCTGTGAATCTCTGTAATTTTCTCTCTGTGCAGGTGTTTCCTTTTGATTCTCTCTCTGTCCCAGCTAACTCTAGCTGCCTAGGTCTCCTCAGACTCTCAGCATCCTTCCTCATTTTCAGAGAAATATAAAACAGTTGTGGTATAATGGAAAGAGACCTAGGTTGTAAGTCAAGAGGCCTGGTTTGTAGACTCTGCAGTACCATTCCCTCATTGTGTGACTTTAGTCATGCATTTGTCCCTCTTTGAGCCTCAGGATCTCTCTGTTTAACAAGAAGATTGCTTTAGATGACTCTTCAGCTCTAAAATGCATACTAACATACATGTTTCCCATGCTTCTCAATTTACAAATAACTCTCATATCCATTTTGTCATTTATTTCTTTTCTTTTTTTTAAGATTTTTTTTTATTATTAGAGAGCGAGAGACTGAGAATGAGAGGGGAGAAGGTCAGAGGGAGAAGCAGACTTCCCGCAGAGCCAGGAGTCCGATATGGGACTCGATCCCGGGACTCCGGGATCATGACCTGAGCCGAAGGCAGTTGCTCAACCAACTGAGCCACTCAGGCGCCCCTTGTCATTTATTTCTCTTCCTGATAACTCTACATGGTAATCAGGGCAAGAATCATTATAGTATTTTATAGGTGAGGAAACTGAGTCTCAAAATTTTGGTATTTCAAAGCTTATAGGTAGTAGTATTTGGACTCAAATTCAGGGTCTGTCTCCTCAAATCCAGTGCTACGTCCACTTCATATACTTAATTCCATGATCCTACAGTTTCATTTGTTCACTCAACCGATACTAATTGATAATGTGTTCTAGAGTCTGTGCTTTTGGGGCAGTAATTTTAAGACCATCCCAGCATTTATCACAAAGTGGTACCAACCATATGAGTCATTTTTTCTTGAAAAGAGCAATTTTATTTTAACTGGCAGATGTTTAGGAGGGTTCATTCATTGTGGTGGAAAGTTCCTCATATTTTTGCCATCTCAACTAACATAGCAGCTAGATTAGCCCAACCCAAGTGGTTATTTGGTTATTTTTGAATTCTGGGCTCATTGTGGTATTTCCCCTCGTCCCCTCAGAGGCACTGTACATAGTAGGCAGTTTTCCTCTTTTGGAATTACTACTTGGAATGCATTTGATGCTGCAGTCCAAAAAAGTTGCTGGTACTAAAGATAGCTTCTATTTGCAGCATGGAGACTAAACCTTGATGTAGATTGGTCAAATATCCCAGGGCTTGGCACCATGACACTCAGAGACTTCTCTGATGTTCCCTTATATGCTTAGATTCTTGGCAGTGCCTTTCCCCAACTCTCCAATTGCACATGACACACAGGCTACTGCAGCTCATGAGGACTTTTAAAAAGACGAACTTGGCATTGGGTATTAGGAAACTGCACACAGAAGATTGTTCTTGTGTAAGTTCTTTCAGTCTGTCACTCAGCAAATATTTGAGTGCCTGTTTTGTGCCAGGCAGTGTGTTAGGTGATTGAAATATCTCAGTGATAAAACAAAGGTCCTTCCCTTGTAGAATTTACATTCTAGCAGGGGAAGACAGACAGTAAGCATGATTTATACATGAATTTAACAATAGTATATTGGAAGGCCTTATCGAGAAAATGACATTTAAGCAAAGACTTGAAGGAGGTGAGGGAGTTAACTTTATGAAACTCCAGGGAAAGAGCATTCTAGGAAGAGGGAACCATCAGTGCAAAGGCTCTGAGGCAGAAGTGAGACACACATATTGGAGGAACAGCAAGGAGACCCATGTGGCTAGGACAGAGACAGCAAGGTAAGTGGCAGGAGATCAGACAGGTAACAGGAAAAAGGATCCAATAGTATAGGGCCTTACAGGGCATTTGAAGGATTTAGCATTTTCCTCTCAGTGAAGTGGGGAGCAAAGGAGTGACACAATCTGACTTAACATGTTAGAAAGATTTTTTTGGCTGCTATGTTGAGACTGTACTATAAGGGTCAAGGGCCAAAGTAGGGAGGACATTTAGGAGGCTAATGCAGTAATCCAGGTAAGGGATGACAGTGGATGGGACCAGGTGGTATCAGTGGAGGTGGTGAAAAGTAGCAGAATTCTGGATACATTCTTAAGGTAGAGCCAACACAGTTTGCTGACAGATGGTTGTGGCATGAGAGAAGTGACAAGTTTGATGCAGTTGTTTCTGGCATGACCAGCTGGAAGGATAGAATTGCCATATAATGAGAAACTAATGAGAAAGGGAAAGTCACCACTGGGAAGGTTGGAGAAAAAGATCAATAATTTAGTTTTAGACATGTTGATCTTGAGATATCTTATGTTCACACAAAGCTCTGGGTGTGAATGTTTGTAAAAATTTTATTTATAAACTTCAAGACTGGAAACAACTCAAATGGTCTTCAGCAGATGAAAGGATAAATACAGTGTGGTACATCTGTATAATCAAGTACTATATAGCAATAAAAAGGAATAAACTACTGATGTACACAACCACACTGATGAAACTTAGATACATTATGCTAAGTGAAAGAAGCCAGACTCAAATGGCTATGTACTATATGATTCCATTTACATAACATTCTGCAAGAAGCAAAACTAAAGAAACAGAAAACAGATCAATGGTTGTCAAGAAATGGAGATGTCAGAAGGGATTGACTATGCAGAGGCACAGGGAATTTTTAGGCATATTGCAAATGTTTTATATGTTGATTGTAGTGATAGTTACGCAACTCTATGTGTTTGTCAAATACCATAGAACTATACAGTAAAAAGGTGAATTGTATTGTGTATAAGTTATACTTCAATAAATTTGAGTTAAAATATTATATGGCCCATTCTTCAGGTTGCTGGGGTAGACCATATATTTTTTTAAATTAAAATCAGTGAATCAATGAACATGAGGCAGTGCTTGTATTAGGAAAGAGCAATTACCTTTTGTGAATGAAATTTCTGCTCCTAAGTCTGTCATAAAGTACCCTTTATTTTGATTGCAAGTGCTAGTACCTGCAATGGTGACCAATTGGTGACCAATCGTGGCCACCACTGTCAAATGCACAATGTATGATCATCCTGGACTCTGATTTTCTTAGTGAGGAAAGAGCATGGGGATTAAAGCAGTCACACAAAGTATTTGGCTGTATAGGTGGGATGAATGTTTCTTTGGTCTATTCCTTCTTGCTTTGGGTTTGTAGCTGTGCTCCACATGTATTAAAGGGCAGCTTTGAGCTATGCCCCACTGGGAAATGGAAAATGGAAATTTCTGGAAGGATTTTTAGAATGTCTCCTTTCGTACAAATTTAACCGAACAGTTCTTGATTTTCCTAAATAGTTTGCTCCAGTTTGCATCTATAAGTTTTGTTTAGAGACCAGCTGTAGAGAATTACAGTTCTCAGCCTCAGACTTCCAGATTCTATCTTTGCACATTCTGAAGTCAGTCAGTGTTATTTTAGAGGCTTGCAGCTTGTGGACTCCCTCAGAGCTGTTATGGGGCCCATCAAAAAGAAACAGCCTGCCTTGGACTCTGCTTTCCTGCTCTGTCTTGATTTTGCAAAGTTCCAAGCAAACACAAGAATTATGGTACCTTGTCAACACAGAGGAAAGCTTTACATCTGTCCCAGGTCTTTGGAGCTCCCAGTTCTCATTATTAGCTTTGATAGAAACTTCCAGTGGGGCCTAGCCAGACAATAGTCCACAAGCCATTGCCATTAGATGGATTACAGTTACAAAAATCAGCCTTGGACTGTGAGCTGCCTGTAGCTTATCTTAATGCCACAAGAGCATTGAAATGAGTGTCTCTAATTAGCCAGCCATATGGTTTTGCTGGATACATGAGCCCTACCAAACACAGTCAATCAAGGTTTATGGGCTTGTTTCCATTCCATCCCCAGTCTCATCTGCCCTTTCCCACCTCTGTGCCATTGTTGTTGCTTTTCTTCCCACCTGGAGTACTCTCTTGCTCCTAGTCCCCCAGGTATGCCTGTTGAAATTCTCCCATTCTTCAAGGCCAAGTGCCCATCCCCTCTCCTCTTGGAGGTCCTCCTGAAACTCTGCCCTGAAACATTTCTTCCCTCCATTGACCTTCCTGAGTGATGCATACATCTCTGTCTTAATACTCTTTCTAGGCCACAAGTGATAGGAGGATAGAGACTGAGTTAATCTACCCCTGTGCCTGTTCACCCCTTCCCTCCTCCACCCCCTACTCCACATCTCATCTCTGCATCTACCACAGTTCCCCGTCCAGAATGGGCAATCAGAAAATGTTTGCTGATGTGGAAAACCAGAAGTCAGAATAAACAAATGATTGAAATTCTGCTATCTGTATTAGCCCATGGGAAATCAGACAAGTTTTGAGTATATGCCACATAGCATCCAAATATCTAATACTGTCTTTAGGTGTTTTGAATTTCAATATATAAAGCTTGGTTATAATTAATCCTTCAAAACTCTGTAGATTTCTTCTCCCTCCACATAGAAATTTTTTTAAAAAAACTACTTCAACAAACAAAAATGAATGTCTGCTTGAATTTAAGAAACTTGTGGCTTCTGATTGTCTAAAGCAAACTTCAAAACAGAAGGGAACTGAGCAGTATTTAACTCAGAGTTCATCTGATTATAGGTGAGACACATTATCCCCTGCGTGAATGGCAGCAAAAGGCTGCATTGTCAATTAAAGAAAGGAACACAAATCTAGAAGTCGAATTCATACTTATCTGATTTGAAACCTGAATTATTTACTGTTGAGATTTATGAGAGATTAGATTTCTCTGCTTAAACACTAAATCAAGCTTAACAGGAAGAGATATTGCAAATAAACAATGTTCTATCAAATGGTGTTTTTAATACTTTCATTAGAAAGGAAATCTAGCAAAAAAAATTTTAAAAAAGGAAATGTAGCTGAACTTTTTATTGCAGACATTGATGGCTCTGTAAATTTTGATGAGCCATGCTCCAGAATTCATGCACCCTTAAAGAGAAGGTGCTCCTCACCAACTTATAGGTGCAGCAGTGGCTTAGTGCCCAGGAAGGTCTGGGTTCCATTCTTATTTCTGCTACTGAGTTGGGCAAGTCTTTTCTCCTCTCTGGGCCTTGGTTTCCACATCTAGAGAGAATTGAATTATGCGTTTTTTTTTTCTTTCAATGAACTGTGGACAATGAAGTAAAGATAGTTAAGTTGCACTTCTTTCAGTGTTTTGTTACTACTCATTATTTAGTTTACTTGCAACCACACCCTACAGTTTTTAAGAACTCTAACAACTTAAGAGACTGACATGGTGTCAATTTTTTAAAAAATGTCTCCGGCATTTCATCCCTCTGGATGTATTAACCTTATCATCATTGCGATGAGTCGATGTTAAAGTCAAACAAGAAAATGTCAAACTTCTGTCAGTTTCCTCACTTGCATTTGTTACTATGGAGAAACATCATTAAAAGAATTGTATTAAAGCAACATGTCTTAGCTTAACTTCCTCAATCTATATTTGCACCTAGAATTCGCTGTTTAATGCATGCCTCTGCCACATTGTGGCAGTTATGAGTCAAGAAGGTACAGGCATGAAAGTATACTGGGAAATTGAGTTGCCAGCGCTCAGAATCCGGCCATTACATCTCTAACATCTGTGTATTACTCAGCCACGGATGCCTACAGAGACCTATTTGTGGGCCTTGACATAACATATGACTCATGTAGTTTTCTCACCTTTCAGGACCTGCCAAGAGTGGCCTGGTCACTGGGATGAGGAACAAGATCCTGGTTTGGGTCCATAAATAAGTCATTCAGCTGTCAGAGGAAATTTCCTATTTTGTATTCAGATGTTTTGAGTTCATGTATGGGCCTTATTACAGTGGAGTTTGTTCAACCAGAAGGGCCAATTGTATTGCTGTGGACTACGCAGAGACGGTTTCCTTTTGAGGGACTGGGGGTGTTGAGCCAGCTAGCTGATGTCCGAGGTCCCATCCAGCTGGGAATCTCCATATATATGGCCTGTGGAAACAGAAATCTCGTGTCTGATGAGTTAACCTTGCTGTTCAAAGACATACTTCTCCATCTCTCTTCCTAAGCATTTACATTATTACATTTACAGGAGTTTAGAGGCTTTCACACCTGCTTTAAGAAGAGAGGTGGAGGTGAGATGATTTTTTTTAACCTGGTTAGTGCCTTGCAAAGTAGTCAAGTTTAGACTCATAGTATTAGAAATTTTGACTATGAAAATAATCAATGAAATTTTCTTACTTTCCAACAGTATGGAGATTCCTCAGGAAATTAAATATACAGCTACCCTATAACGCTGCAATTGCACTACTCGGTATTTACCCCAAAGAAGCAAATGCAGTACAAAGAAGGGCCACATGGACCCCAATGTTCATAGCAGCAATGGCCACAATCGCCAAACTGTGGAAAGAACCAAAATGCCCTTCAACAGATGAATGGATAAGGAAGATGTGGTCCATCGATACAATGGAATATCATGCCTCCATCAGAAAGGATGAATATCCAACTTTTGTATCAACATGGACAGGACTAGAAGAGATTCTGTGGAGTGAAATAAGTCAAGCGGAGAGAGTCAATTATCTTATGGTCTCACGTGTGGAGTATAAAGAAAATCATGGAGGGCATCGTGAGAAGGAAGGGAAGGGCGAATGGGGGGAAATCGGAGGGGGTGATGAACCAGGAGAGACTGTGGACTCTGAGCAACAAACTGAGGGTTTTGGAGGGGAGGGGGTGGGGGGGTGGGCGAGTCTGTGGTGGGTATTGAGAAGGGCACATATTGCATGGATCACTGGGTGTGGTGCATGAACAATCAATCTTGTAACACTGAAAAATTAAAATAAACATATTTGGAGAGGAAAAAAAAAAGAAATTTTCTTACTTTCCAGACTCAATATTGACTTTGGTGATGATGAATATTTTCTTTGGAGTTACATTTTGCAGTTTGGAATTTTAGCTGAGATTCTTCCTGGTATCTTTTTTCTTAATCAATGCTATTTTTTGCAGAAGTATAATAGCATTATATCATAATAATAAAAGAGAAAATAAAGGAATATTTTCTACTTTCTCCATTTTAAAAGAGATTTTCATGAAAAGGAACGTTAGTGTCTGATAGAGACATACTCAGAAAGCTGACGGTTCATTGCACTAGCCACTTCAGAAATCAGTGATAGTTATTTTGGTTGGTACGGTTGAAATTGTGTAGTGAAATACTGGTCTGATTATTCTTTTTCTGAAATGAAAACCAAAATGTTATCCACTTCTTTGTCAGAACCTCACTCAAGCTTGTTCTGTATTGAACTTTTTAACCTACTTTAAAAATTAAATTACTTTCATTGTGTGACAACAGATGGCAGCTACATTTGTTGTGAGCAGACCATAATTTATAGACTTGTCAAATCATTATGTTGGACACCTGAAACTAATGTAACATTGTGTGTTAACTACACTTCAATAAAAAACATTAAATTACTTTTCTTCTGTAAGTCTTGTTATGGTTTGAAGCCCAAACCATCTTAACTTTTTTGAGTTGAAAAACGTGAATACAAAGTGATATTACTATTTGTGCTATTACTTTTTCACTGAATTCAATAAATACTCGTACCATTAGCTAGGTATATCAGGTACCTTGTACGTTTTCAGTGGTCTGCCACTACATCAGCCTCTATGAACCCCAGGTGGAACAAGCAAAGGGTAAGATTCTGGAAAGTGGAGCACACTTACTAAATGTCAAATCTCCAAGAAACACCCCAAGAGCAGTTGTACAATACACTGAAGAGCTGACCTTATAAATAGATGAACATGCATGTGGTTTTACTGTTTAAGGAATGCCGGCTTCCTTTATGTCTCCTCAGCTCACTGCTGTGTTCTTTAGTGCCTAGAGCTGTGCCTGGCACTGAGTAGATACACAATAAATATTTCTTGAGATTGGACTTGGAATGAAGAGGTTACCTAGGTCACTGTTCTTTTCAAGAGCTGCTGTAATTCCTTGATGTTCATCATTTCAATTTCTAGCTCTCTCAATCCTTGGCATTTGAGTATCTCCATCGGCTGATCTTCCAGTCTTTTTAAAGACTCAGAAACTCTCTGTTTTGGATTACCCTGGAGGTTAGCTATAGCGATCCTCTATGTGATGGCCGAATTGTCTCTCCGATATTTGCTGACAAACATTCAGGCAGCCTCTACTGATGAAGTGAAGGGGACCGAACAGGCCTGGGCTTTGTGGCCAGACAGACCTTTGGGTGGGTCATAAACAGGTTTTCTTCACCTGTCTGAGCGTCAGTAAAAGAGGGGTAATAGCAGCTCAATGAGCACAATGAACACAATCAACACAACTCTGGGTGAAGAGACAGGGGCCTCGGTGACAGTGCTGAATTCTTCTGTTCTGCCTGAACAACAGTCTTCCTCTCTTTCCAGTTGAAGACACTGGCTTGTGTCTGCCTCTCATGCTGGCCTTCATATGTCAGGGGCAAAATACCTCATCAGCTCCTTAGATACTCAGATTCTTTCTTGTGTGTGTATGTCACATTAGTCACCATAAAATACATCATTAGTTTTTGATGCCGCGTTCCAGGATTCATTGTTCATGCACCACACCCAGGGCTCCATGCAATACGTGCCCTTCTCAATACCCACCACCAGGCTCGCCCAACCCCCCCACCCCCTCCCCTCCAAAACCCTCAGTCTGTTGCTCAGAGTCCACAGTCTCTCCTGGTTCATTGCCCCCTCCGATTTCCCCCCATTCACCCTTCCCTTCCTTCTCACAATGTCCTCCATGTTATTCCTTATGCTCCACATTTTTCTGACTGGGTGTAGCAACTCTCTGCTGCCACCCACCAATCATTCTAAAGCAGTCATCCCTTGAGTAGGAATGGTGAGAGTGAAGTTTCTCATTTCCTTCCCTTGTTCCAATACTGTTGTCTCTTTTTTGTGCTGTTGTTGCAACATTTCTCAGGGCAATTAAGTTTAGACAGTGTTTTAATATCTTCAAAGGATAAAAGGGAAGCTTTCCAAGGTGAAATTGACCTTTTATAAAGTGATGAGAATTTTTTTCTTCCAAGCTGAGAAAGATCTGATTGCTCTTTTATTTGATCTAAACTTCAGTATGCAATCACACACGTGATAAAGATGTACTGTGTCCACCACAGTAAAGGATACAAAGTCAAGCAAGGCACAGGCTCCATCTTGGAAAACCTTCTGTCTGGTTGGGAAGAAGGGTGAACACATGGAAACATACTCTGTCCATCCTAGCGGGTGTGAAGAGGGTAAATGGGATTCTAACTTGTGTCCTTTTGTGAGAATTATAAATCAATCATTATAAGGAAGAGCTTAAGAAACTGTAAAATATACATCAAGTATGAAGTATTAGTAAGAAGTAATTCTGGTTTCATAGCCTGGAGTTATCATGAATACTGGGTTTTGAGTAGTTGGGAACTGAGGCAGGATTTAGAGGAAGGAAGTACTTTTTTTTTAAGATTTTATTTATTTATTTGAGAGAGAGAGAGGGAGAGAAAGAGAGAACATGAGCTGGGGCGAAGGGTAGACAGAGAAGCAGACTTGCCACTGAGCAGGGAGCCTGATGTGGGGCTCCATCCCAGGACCCTGAGATCATGATCTGAGCTGAAGGCAGACGCTTAACTGACTGAGCCACAAGGTGCACCAAGGAAGAAAGTATTTTTAGAAAGATGCATCTAGCACTAGTTAAAAAAGAATATACTTCAAAAGTCAAATTTCTCTGTTTCAGATGTTTCTGTATATCAGGGTAATTGGCGAGATTCTCAAAATTATGACACAATAAAATAAAAGCAGCTTCATTTTCCAGTGTTATTATGAAGTGAATGCTAGTTAAAATGATGCCCCAAACTTGACCCTTCATTGAATTTTTTGTAATTAATTTAATTTTATTTTTTCAGTGTTCCAAGGTTCGTTGTTCATGCACCACACCCAGTGCTCCATGCAATATGTGCCGTCCTCAATACCCACCACCAGGCTCGCCCAACCCCCCAACCCCCACCCCTCCAAACCCCTCAGTTTGTTGCTCAGAGTCCACAGTCTTTCATGGTTCTTCTCCCCCTCCGATTTCTCCCAGTTCACCCCTCCTTTCCTTCTCACAATGTCCTCCATGTTCTTCTTTATGCTCCACACGTAAGTGAAACCTTATGATAATTGACTCTCTCCGCTTGACTTATTTCACTCCTCATAATCTCCTCCAGTCCTGTCCATGTTGATACAAAAGTTGGATATTCATTCTTTCTGATGGAGGCATAATATCGCATTGTATATATGGACCATATTTTCTTTATCCATTCGTCTGTTGCAGGGCATCTCGGCTCTTTCCACAGTTCGGTGATTGTGGCCATTGCTGCTATGAACATTGGGGTCCATGTGGCCCTTCTTTCCACTACATCTGTATCTTTGGGGTAAATACCCAGTAGTGCAATGGCAGGGTCATAGGGTAGCTCTATTTTTAATTTCTTCAGGAATCTCCACACTGTTTTCCAAAGTGGCTGCACAAACTTCCATTCCACCAACAGTGCAAGAGGTTTCCCCTTTCTCCACATCCTCTCCTTCATTGAATTTTTTGCACCAGGTGTTGCCAAGTGAGTCATTGGCATATGAGAAGTCTTTGGCTGGTTTTTAAATGTGGCTACACCATTGCCAATCAATGACCAGGGTACTGGCTTTGGACCTAGACAGATGCTCTTCACTCCTTTTATCTGTTTGATCTTAGGCAAGTCAGTCACCTTCTGAGGTTTCCTCATAAGTTTGATATGAGGTTTAAATGAGATAATACTTATGAAAGCACCTAGTGCTGCGCCAGGAACAAAAGGGGAGTTTTTCCTTATCATCACTATTAGCCTGACCTGTAGGATAAGTCCCAAGGTAAATCCATAGCCCTAAGGTTAGCCCAACTCAGAAGGAGTGATCTATTTTGACTAAAGTTTATCATTTATTATTATATTCATTGTATTATTAATAGTTTTTGAGGTATAATTGACATATAGTAAACTGCACATGTTTAAAATGTATAATTTGGTAAGTTTTGACACATGTGTATATCCAGGAAACCATGATCAAAATAAAGATAGTGAATCTACCCATCATCCCCAAACATTCCTTGCACCCTCATTCCTACCTCTCTTCACTCCCAGGGCCCAAGTAACCACTACCTGCTTTCTGTCCCTATAGGTTACTTTGTATTTTCTAGAATATTATGTAAATGCAATCATTCAACATGTACAAGTTTTGGTCTGACTTCTTTGACTCAGCATAATTATTTTGAGATTCCCTAGTTTATTTTTTTTAATTGCTCAGTAGTAGTATGTGCTAATTGTATGACTGTGCCATAGTTTGTTTATTCATACATGTGTTGATGGACATCTACACAGTTTTCAGTTTTAGACTATTACCCATAAAGCTGCTACGAACATTTATGTACAAGTCCTTGTGTGACCATGCACTTTCATTTCTCTTTGATAAATACCTAGGAGTAAAATGGTAAAGTCATATTTTAAATGTATGTTTTTAACTTTCTAAGCAACTGTCAAACTCTTCTCCAATGTGCTTATGTCAATTGTGTGTGAGAGTTCTGGTTCCTCCTCATCCTTGCCAGCACATGGTGTCTGTGGCCAGTCTTTCTGATTTTAGTCCTTTTAGTAACTATGTAGATATGTGTTATTTTGGTTTTAATTTGCATTTCCCCAGTGACCAGTGATTCTGAGCATCTTTTTATGGGCTTATCAACCATTCATATATCTTCTTTGGCGAAGTGTCTGTTCAGATCTTTTGCCCAATTAAAAAAAAAATTGTGTTGTTTGCTTTCTTGTTGAATTTTGAGGATTTTTCATATATTTGGATACAAATTCTGTATCATATATGTGGTTTGCAAACATTCTTTCCCTATCGGCTGCTTGTCTTTTAATTCCCTTAACAGTGCCTTCCAAAGAGTAGAATTTTTTGTTTGACTTCAGTAAAGTCCAATTTATCAATTAGTTCTCGTGTGGATTTGTTCTTGTACTTTGGTGTCATATCTAAAAAAAATCTCTGCCTAACCTAAGGTCATAACTGTTTTCTCCTATAGTTTCTATAGAAGTTTTATAGTTTTAGGTTTTATATTTAGGCCTATAATCCACTTTGAGTTAATGTTTGCATGTGATGGGAGGTATGGACAATCAGAGTTCTATGTTTTTTTGTATATTGATATGCATTTTACCAACACCTTTGTTGCTAAAACTATACTTGCTCCAATGAATTACACTTTTGTCAAAAATCAGTTGTCTATATATGTGTGGATTTATTTCTAGATTCTCTATTATGTTCTATTGATTTATCTGTTTTTATGCCAAAACCACATTGCTTTGATTATTGTACCTTTATAATAAGTTAAAACCAGGCACTGTTTGTCCTGCAACTTTGTTCTTTCCTAAAGTAATTTTGGTCTTTTGTAGTTTAATTTAAATTTTTAAATCATGTTGCCAATTTCTACAAAAAAACTAATGTCATATTAATCAGGCTTGTACTAAACCTATAGACCAATTTGGGAAGATCGGCATTTTAAAAATCATTGAATTTTATAGTTTTCGGTACATAGGTCCTTCATCTATTTAGTAAAATTTTTCTCTCACTTTATCTTATTTTTATATGCTATTGTAAATTTTTTATTTCAATGTCCAATTGATCATTGATACTATATGGAAATAAAATTGATTGAATTTTGTATATTGACCTTGTAATCTGCAACATTGCTAAGTTCATTTATTAGTTTTAGTAGCATGTCATCTGTGAATAAAGGCAATTTTACTTTCTTCTTTCCAATCCGGATCCCTTCTATTTTTTTCCTTGCTTACTAATTGCCTTGTTGAATACAAATGGTAAGAGTAGCCATTCTTACTTTGTTTCTGATCTTAAGCAAGAAGTAGTCAGTCTTTACTCATTAAGTATGATTTTAACTGTCGTGTTTCTGTACATTGCTTTTATTGGGTTGAGGAACTTTCCTTCTATTTCTAATTTGTTGAGGTTTTTTGTTTTTTGTTTTTTAAATCAGGAAAGGATGTTGGACTTTGTTCAATGCTCTTTTGTGTCTATTGAGATGATCATGTGTTTTTTCCCCTTTAATCAGTTAATGCGAGGTATTATGTTGATTGATTGATTTTTGGATGTTAAACCAGTGTTGTATTTTTGGGATAAACTGCACTTGTTCATGTGGTATAATTCTTTTTACAGGTTGCTGGACTTGTTTTGCTAGTATTTTGTTGAAGATTTCTGTGCTTATATTCATAAGGGCTATTGGTCTGTAGTTTTCTTTTCATGTAATGTCTTTGGCTTTGATTTCAGGATAATATTGGCCTGAAAGAATGAGTTTGGAAATGTTCCCTAAGGAGGGGGGGGTGAATTGGGGGAAATCGGAGGGGGAGATGAACCATGAGAGACTATGGACTCTGAGCAACAGACTGATGATTTTGGAGGGGTTGGGCGAGCCTGGTGGTGGGTATTGAGGAGGGCACGTATTGCATGGAGCACTGGGTGTGATACATGAACAATGAATCTTGTAACACTGAACAAATAAAATGAAGGTATTTGGGAAAAAAATAACTTCTTTTTGGGCGCCTGGGTGGCTCAGTGGGTTAAAGCCTCTGCCTTCGGCTCAGGTCATGATCTCAGGGTCCTGGGATCGAGCCTCACATCGGGCTCTCTGCTCAGCAGGGAGCGTGCTTCCCCCCTCTCTCTGCCCGCCTCTCTGCCTGCTTGTGATTTCTCTCTCTCTGTCAAATAAATAAATAAAATCTTTTTTTAAAAAAAAAGAAAAAATAACTTCTTTTTGAATAGAAAAATTTGGTTTATATATTATAAATATTAAATATTCTATTAAAAATTATAATAAAATATTTTATAATACTCTAAAAAAAAGAAAAGTTTGTGAAGCATTGGTGTAAATTCTTCTTTAAACATCTGGTTAAATTCATGAGTGAAGCCATATGGGTCTCAAATTTTCTCTCTGGTATATCTTTTAACTACAAGTTCAATTTATTAATGTATAAAGGGCTAATTGGGTTATGTATTTCTTCTCCTTTTCTTCTTTTTCTCCTCTTTATAAATATCCTTCCATCCTCCTCCTTCTTTTACTTACTACTACTGGCTTGTTATAAAGGATACAGCTCAGAAAGAACCAAAAGGAAGAGATGCAATAGGGCAAAGTATGGAGGAAGTGACACAGAGCCTTGATGTCCTCTCAAAACATGTCACCCTCCCAGAACCTTGACGTATTGGCCAACCTGGAAGCTCTTGAAACAGATTAGTTTAGAGGTTTTTGTGGAAGCTCCCTTACATAGACATGATTGCTTAAATCATTGGTCATTGGTGATTTATTCAATCTTCAGCCCGTCACTCCTTCCCAAAAGTTGGGGGTGGGGCTAAAAGTTCCAATCCTCTCACCACGTAGTTGGTTCCTCGGACAACCAGTCTAGTTTCCTGAAACTATCTTGGAGCCTTTCTAGAGTCACCTCATTAGCATAAAGTTAGGTGTAGTTGAAATGTATTTTTTCTTAAGCGAGCTTTGGTAGTTTGTGTCTTTCAGAAAATTTATCCATTTTATGCAGGTTGTCACATTTATTCATATACATTGTTCATACTATTTTCTTATCATCTCAGTATGTGTAGAATCTATTGTGATGCAACCTTTCTCATTCCTGTTATTGGCTATTTGTGTCTTTCGTTCTCATTTGTCTTGCTAAAGGTTTATCAATTTTATCATCCTTCTCAGAGAATTCCCTTTTGGTTTCATTGGTTTTCTCTATTATTTTTCTTTTCTCTACTGCATTGATACTGTTTTAGTCTTTATTATTTTCTTTTATTTACTTTCTTTGGGTTTAATGTGCTTTTCTTTTTGTAGATTCTTAAGAAAGAAGCTGAGGTCATTGATTTGAGGCATTTCTTCTTTTCAAACACAGGCATTTAGTAATATAAATTTCCCTATAAGTACCACTTTGGCAACATCACATAAATTCTGTTATGTTGTGTTTTCATGTTAATTCTGTCTAGAATATATTCTAATTTCCCTTTGATTCCTTCTTTGTCCCATGAGTTACTTATAGGTGTATTATTTACTTTCCAAATATTTGGGGATCCTCTAGACATATTTCTCTTACTGATTTCAAATTTAATTCCATTGTGGCCAGAGAATAAACTTCACATGATATGAATTCTTCTAAATTTATTGGGACTTGTTTTCTGACCACAATATTATATCTTTGTTGGTAAATGTCCCATGTGGATTTGAGTGTGAATTCTGGTGTTATTTAAGTTATTCTGTAATTGTCATTAGATTAATTTAATTGACAATGTAGTTCAAATTTTCTTTATCTTTACTGATTTTCTATCTACTTGTTTTCTCACTTATTGAGTGAGGAATATTGAAATCTCTGACTATGATTATGGACTTGTCTATTTCTTCTTGCAATTCTATCAGTTTTTGTTTCATGTAATTTGAAGATCTATTAGTAGCAAAATGTTTAGGATATTTTGTTCTCTTGATTAATTGACAGCTTTATTATTATTAAATGACTTCTTAGCTTTGATAACATTTTTTCTTCTGAAATCTCTTTTGCCTGATATTAATAGAGCCACTCTGGCGTATTTCCTATCACCTCCTTCCTACAGGGACAAAACCCAAATGAGAGACTGTCTACCTAAGGAGGTAAATGAACTGAAAATGATCACAAAATTTCTCCACCTAGAAGCTGGAAGCTTGTTACAGATGTTCATAAAAAAAGAATTCCACCAATACTCCTCCAGGAAGGTAAGGTCTATTTCTCCAGAAGGCTGCAAGAGAAGGAAAGGAGTTAGGATGCTAAGATTGCCAGCAGTAAAATAAAGTGTCTTGTGGATGAAGATACATGTTGAGAAGAGCTTTTTACATAAGGCACACATGCCTCTGGTTAAGTCAAACCCCATTCTCGGTGTACTCATCAGTTTTAATTTGTAGTTTTTTTGGTGCAAACACCCATTACAACTTGTAGCATCTATGTATCTGCCTCATTCCTCCTACACTATTAAAACCTAAGCCTGGTAGTACACCTACTGAGATAAGCAAGACCCCCAGATTTGAAAAAGACTAGGACACCCATGGAGCACTTGGGTGGCTCAGTCAATTAAGTGTCCAACTCTTGATTTTGGCTCAGGTCATGATCTCGGGGTTGTGAGATGGAGGCCTCTGTCAGGCTTTGCACTGGGCATGGAGCCTGCTCGAGATTTTCTCTCTCCCTCTCTTTTGCCCCTCCCCCCACTCCCTCTCTCACTTATTGTCTCTCTCAAAAAAAATAATTTTTTAGAAAAGAAACAAGACTAAGATACCCAACAGAGCAAGTTATTCAGTGAAATCTTGATAGCCTGAAGGTAGTGATTTCAGATTGGAAAACAGAAAACTGAGGAGAGCTATGTGGTCACCAGTAAAAGGAGGTGGGGATTAAAAAGATTCCTGGTACTCGCAAGAATTGAATGACTTCAAGGTGTGTAGGAGGGAAATGAGATGATTCACATCTCTGCATAGACTTAAATATGGCCACACTATCATGGATGGATTGAAGGTAAGATATAAAAAAGGCAACTTGGCATTGATGAAGGGTGGGAGAGAACAGAATGTATGATTGAATAGGATGGGCTGTGGGGGAGTTTGGAGGAGACACCCTCCCTGCCATGTGACCCACAAAAATTGACATACAGAAATGAGGAGGGTGATAGGTCAGTGTAGAAGACTCTTATGGGGTGCTAAGAAAATTCCTCCTTTCTCCCACTGCAGCGTCTTGGCCTTTCCAGCATCTCCCCTCCCTTGAAGTTTTGTCAGCATGGTCTTTTGTGATGTCTGAGCATCTCAGGGCTACGATTGGCTGGAGGGGAGCTTTGTAGACCAAACAAAGCTGAAGGGTGTGTCCCCTCATTGTCCTGGGGAGCATATATAGGCAGGTCAGGAGTCCTAGGGTAGACCACTGGGAATTTTTGCGCGGGAAGGGTGACCTGTAAACCACAAACTTCTAGTAGAGTTATAAAACAACTGACTTCAAGCACCACAGTGAGAACATAGAAGACCGCCTGTCAACCCAGATTCAGAGGCAGTGGCAAGGTGAGATGACTCCACCCATGCCCTTCCTCAACCCCTTTGATTCCTTGCCCCGTAGACTCCTTCCCTGTCCTTGCCTGGCACACATATCCTCCTCAGCCTCTCCCTTCTCCTAAAGCCCCTGCTCCCTTCTGCCCTCCATCTTCTTCCCCCTAAATCAGTGCCCATCTGTGCTCACCCTATTGTCTTTGCAGGTGGCCAAGACAACTATGAAAGCTAAAAGAGACTTTCAAGAAAGTCTGAGAGAAGAAACCTCTCCCAGAGTTCCCATTCCCTTAATTAAGTCTAAAAAATATAAAGGACCCATATTATTCAGCCATTATCACAGGCTGAACGAAAAGCTGAATCAAAATGAGCCAGAGCAGAACCAAGAGAGTGTAGAGAAACCCACCAGTTCAAATGAGGTCCAGGACAGCCAGAACTTAAGAGTGGGGCCAGAGACCTCAAATATCTGTGAATTCTCCAAAGTCTAACCACTAAGAAATGACCAACTACTTAGAATCAAACCATGTACAAACGGGGTACATGCATGTTGAGGAATAAAACAAAAACCTGTGTGAAAATTTGTGTGTGTGTGTGTGTCTGTGCATCCTCTAATGGTAGGGAAGGACAAAGGGGAGAGGCAAGTGTGTGAGAAGGGAGAGAGGTGGGGTTGTACAGAGTCGGGGGTTAGACCGGAAAGTCCGCAATTAGACAAACATTGGGAATAAGGACTAGGTAAGGTCTGAGCACTAAAGACAAATTTCATAACACTATCCCATAGGCAAGGGAGAAAAAGGTTTTTCTGCGGATGTATGCAGGCCGTTGGGGGCAGCAACATGAGGGTGTAGATTGCAGGAACCTATATTGGGTGAAGTGTGGGGGATGACACTGCCACCACCACCAAAAGGTAGAAAAATGCATGACATTCATTACTTCTAGGCCACCTACCTCATAGTGGCGTTTGTTGCATACTGCCCTACACTGTAAGAAATTAAACACTCCCCCCAAAAGACCAAAAATCTCACCCTACGAAAAGTCAATGACAACACCCTCAAGGACTGATTAGGCTACTTTCTTGTTAAAAAAACTTGGAATGAGAAAATAAAATAAAATAATAAAAAAGAAAACTTGGAATGGTACAGTTGGCTAACAAAGGTTAGGGAGGACAGTGGGAGTGATTCATCCATAGTGTGGGCAGTAAAGGGGAACATTGTTTGCAGACAATTTTTCTTTTTTTAAATTTTAATATGTTATTTGCATACAATTTTTCATTACACTTTTTATTTTGAGATAATCATAGATCAACACGCAGTTGTAAGAATTAATAGAAATAGGGGTGCCTGGGTTGGTAGTCAGTTAAGGTCTGACTCTGGTTTCGGCTCAATTCGTGATCTCACAGTTGTGGGATCAAGCCCTGCATTGGCTCTGAGCTCAGTGTGGAGTCAGCTTCAGATTCTTTCTCCCTCTCTCTCCCCACTCTGCCCCTCCCAGCTGGTGCTTGCTCTCTCTCTCTCTAAAATGAATAAATAAATTGAGTACAACTTGCCCAATTTCCCACAATGGTAACATCTACCTTTTAAAACTATAATACAATACCACAACCAGGATATTGACATTGACACAGTCAAGATGTACAACATTTCCATCACCAAATGAAACCTCGTTTCACCCTTTTATAGACATATCCACTTCCTTCTTGCTATAGACTGAATGTATCCCCTTAAAATTCATATATTGAAGCCTTAATTCCCAGTGTGATGGTATTTGGAGGTTGGGGGCTTTGGGAGGTGATTAGGTTTGGATGAGATCATGAAGTGGAGCCCCCATGATGGGTTTGATGCCTTTATAAGGGGATGAAGGACCCTGAGCTTGCTTTCTCCGCTATCTAAGAATACAGCAAGAAGGCATCTGTCTGTAAATCCTAAGAGGGCCCTCACTAAGAACCAAGACTGGCACCTTAATCTTGTGCTTCCCAGCCTCCAGAACTATGAGAAAGAAATTTCTGTTAAGTCATCCAGTCTGTAGTACTTTGTAATAACACGTTGAGCTGGCTAACACATCTCCCATACCCACACCCTCCCCTGGCAATTACTAATGTATTCCCATTTTTATACTTTCATCTTTTCAAGAATGTTATATAAATTGAATAATACAGTATGTAAGATCTCGGGACTTTTTCCACTTAGCATAACTGAACATTCATTCAGGTTGTTATATGTATCAACAGTTAATTTTTTATCATTGAGTACTGTTCTGTGGTATGATGGCCAATGCCAGGATAAGAAAACCTGAACTGTAACCGATGAATTGCTGAAAGTTTGGTTTGGACAACTCTGAATTAAAAACTCCAGAGAGGGTGGGGCGCCTGGGTGGCTCAGTCAGTTAAGCATCTGCCTTTGGTTTGGGTCATGATCTCAGGGTCCTAAGATCAAGCACCATGTCAGTCTCCCTGCTCAGTGGGGAGTCTCCTACTCCCTCTCCCTCTGGCCCTCTCTCCACTCATGCTCTCTCTCAAATAAATAAATAAATAAAATCTTAAAAAAAAAAAAAAACAAACAACCTCCAGGGACGCCTGGGTGCCTCAGTCATTAAGCATCTGCCTTCTGCTTGGGTTGTGAGTCCAGGGTCCTGGGATCCAGCCCCATATCAGGCTCTCTGCTTTTCAGGAAGCCTGCTTCTCCCTCTCCCAGTCCCCCTGCTTGTGTTCCCTCTCTCGCTGTGTCTCTCTCTGTCAAATAAAATATATAAAAAAATTAAAAAAGTTTTTTTAAAAGCTCCAGGGAGGGGCGCCTGGGTGGCTCAGTCAGTTAAGCCTCTGACTCTTGATTTCAGCTCAGGTCATGATCTCAGGATCCTGGGATCAAACTTCGCATTGGGCCCCTACTCAGTGGCGAGTCTTCTTGTCTTCCCCTTCCTCTGCCCCTCCCCTCCTTGCTCTCTCTCTCTCTCTCTCTCAGAACAAATCAATCTTTAAAAAAAGCAGAACTTTCAAATTGGATAACAAAAATAAGACCAACCACATGCATTCTACAACAAGCTCATTTATTTTTTTCCTGTTCCTGTGTGTGTTATGTCTTTAAACTTTAACTGGATTTTATTTATTTTTTAACTTGAACATAATTGATATACAAAATTACATTATTTTTAGTTGTACAACATGTTGTACAACAAGTTGTAGTGAAGCTACAGCAAGCCCATTTTAAATATAATTTACAAGTGAAAGAATTGATAAAGATATAACAAGCAAACATCAGTGAAATTAATCAAGAATGTGTATATTATCAAGAAGAATTGCCTGGGTTAAAAGGGACATCACATAGTTATTAAATAGTGTATTTGCTCAAAATATATAACAATCCTAAATGTGTATGTACCTCATAACAGAGTTCCAAAATACATTAAGCAAAAACAGAAATTAAAGGAAACAGAAAAATCCACAAATATTCTTGGAGAATCCAACAATACGTGGAACAAGTAGTTAGAGAATCAGAATGTATATGTCAGAGCTGAAGAACCTATCAGCCAACCTGACCAAATTGATATTTCTAGAGCAGTTTACCCCAGAGTAGATTATAAATTCTCGTGTACATATGGACCATTGTCTAGAATATGTAACATCATAGACCATACAATAAACTTTAACAGATTTAAAAAATTGAAATCATATAAAATATGACTACATCAGATACTAGAAGTCGTTAAGAGAAAGATACCTGGGAAGTTCTTTAACATTTGGAAATGAATAACATTTCTACATAATCCATGGGTCAAAGATTATAATTCAAGGGAAAGTAGAAAATATAATTAATTGAATGAAAATGAAAACAGCATAACCAAAATTTGTAGGATATAGCTAATGCAGTGCTTTGGAGGAAATTTATAATATTTAATGCTTATATTAGAAAAGAAGAAAAAAATCTCAAATCAGTGATATAAACTCCTATGTTATGAAGCTAAAAGCATAATAGAAAAGTAAATTCAGGGACACCTGGGTGGCTCAGTCTGTTAAGTGTCTGCCTTTGGTTCAGGTCATGATCCCAGGGGCCTGGGATCGAGCCCCATGTCAAGCTTTCTGCTCAGTGGGGAGCCTGCTTCTTCCTTTCCCTCTGTCCGCCGCTCCACCTTCTTATGCTCTCTCTCTTTCCTTCTCTGTCAAATAAATAAATAAATAAAATCTTTAAAAAAGAAAATGCAAAGCAAGAAGAATGCAAAAGTAAGGAAGTAATAAATATAAAAGCAGAAATCAATGAAATTGAAAACAGAAAATAGACTAAATCAATGAAACCAAAAGCTTGTTCTTTTTTTAAGTCTTTATTTAAATTCCAGTTAGTTAACATACGGTGTAATATTAGTTTCAGGTGTACAATATGGTGATTCAGCACCTCCATACAACACTTAGTGCTCATCACAAATGCACTTCTTAATTCCCATTTCCTATTTAACCAAGACAAATACCATATGATTTCACTCATATGTGCAATTTAAGGAAGCTTTCTCATTATAAAAATCAGTAAAGTTGATAATCCTCTAGCTAGATGGACCAAGCAAAGGAGAGAGAAGACAAAAATTACCAAAGTTTTGAATGAAAGAAAGGATATCAGTATGGATTTATAGACATTAAAAGGATGATTAACTAATAACATGGACAATTCTATGCCCATAGAATTGACATCTTAGATTTGACATCTTAGATAAATTTGACATCTTAGATGAAATGAACAAATAAATTTCATTTTTTTGGAAATGAATCTGACATAAATTTGACATCTTAGATAAAATGAACAAATTACCCAACAAAAACAGATAACCCGAAAAAGTTGTATTTCTATAAAGAAATTGAATTCATAGTTAAAACCTTTCCACAAAAGAAAGCTTCAAGTCCAGATGTTTCATGTGAATTGTCCTAAATATCTAAAGGAGAAATAATACTCATATAAAACCTCGCCAGAAAATAGAAGAGGTGGAAATACATCCAAATTCATTTTTTTGAGGCCAGGATTAACATGATTATCAAAGGCAAAGGTATTACAATAAAGGAAAACTACAGAGGAGTATCCCTCATAAACATAAATGTAAAAGTTCTCACCACAACATTAGCAAATTGAATCCAACAATATATAAACAGGATAATGTATTGTGACCAAGCAGGGTTTATCCAGGAAATGCAAGAATGGTTCAACATGCAAAAATCAATCAATTTAACATACTAAGAAAGAAAACCACACGATCATATCAACTGATGCAGAAAAGAGTGGGTATTGAGAAGGGCACGTATTCCATGGAGCACTGGGTGTGGTGCATGAACAATCAATCTTGTTACACTGAAAAAATAAAATAAACATATTTGGGGAAAAAAAAGAAAGAAAAGGCATTTGACAAAATTCAATATCCATTTATGATAAAAACACTCTGCAAACCGGAAATAAAAGATAAATATGATAAACCAGATAATGTGATAAATATCATCTATGAAAATTCTTAAGCTAATATAATACCTAATGGTGGAAAATTGAATGCTTTCTCTCTAGATCAAGAACAAGACAAGGGTGTCTGTTCTAACCAATCTTATTCATTATCATTCTTGAAATTCTAGCAAGTACAATAGGGGAGGAACAAAGAACTAAAACACACCCATTGGAAAGGAAGAAATAGAACTATCTCTATTTGCAGACAGCACCATTGTCTAAGTAGAAAAATCTAATGAAATCTCAAATAGTTCTTAAAACTAGTGAGTTTAACAAAGTCACACTGTAGAAGTCAACATACAAAAATTAATTGTATTTCTATATACTAGCAATGAATATTTGGAAATTGAAATTTTTAACAGCTTTACTGGGGTATAATGGATGTACAAAAATCCTGTACATGTTTAATGCGTATGTGCATTCACTTATGATACCAACACTACAATCAAAGTAATAGATCTCTCTAACACCTCCCAAAGTTTCCTTGTGTTCCTTTGTTCTGGTTTCTGTTTTTGTTTCATTTTGTGATAAGAGCATTTAACGTGGCATGTTTAACGTGTACCCTCTTAACAAATTTTTAAGTGTACAATATTGTTAACTATAGGCACTATATTATACAGCAAATCTCTAGAACGTATTCATCTTACATATTTGAAACTTTATACCCACTAAACAACTTCCCAGGTCCCTTTTCCCCAACTCCTGGCAACCACCATTCTACTCTTTGCTTCTGCGAGTTTGACTATTTTAGACACTTCATATAAGTGAAATCATGTAGTATTTATCCTGCTATGAGTGTCTTATTCTACCTAGCATAATGTAGAAAAGAAGTATTTACAGTAGTCCCCAAAATGGAATATTTATATGTAAATCTAACAAATTATGTGTAGGACCTGTATACTGAAAACTACAAAATACTGGTGAAAAAAAATTAAATTAGAGCTAAATAAATGGAAAGATATACTGTGTTCATGAATTAGAAGACCCAGCATCGTTAAGATGTCAATTCTCTACTAATAGTTCTATGGACATAGTCCTCATGAAAATTGCAACAGGTTTTTTGTAGATATCAGCAAACTTATTCTAAAATTTATATGGCACGTATTGCATGGAGCACTGGGTGTGGCGCATAAACAATGAGTCCTGGAACACTGAAAAAATAAAATAAAAAAATAAAATTTCTATGCAAAACCATATGAAATAGAATAGAAAAAAAATGGAATTTCTTGGAAGAACAAAGTTGGAAGACTCACCCTGCCTGATTTTAAGACTTAATATAAAGCTAGAGTAGACAAATCAGTGTGATATTGATGGAGGGATAGACACATGGATCAATGGGAAAAAAGTGAGAACCTAGAAATATACCCACACAAATATGGCCAATTGAATTTTAACAAAATTGCAATGGCAATTCAATGAAGAAAGAAGAGCCTTTTTAACTAATGCTGCATGAACAATTTCACATCCGTATGCAAAAAAACATTGAAACTTGACTCTACATATACCTCAAATCTTATACATTAATTAGCTCAGAACAGATTATAGATTTAAATGAAAAATTTTAAAATATAAAACTTTTAGATGAAAACAGGAAAAATCTGTGTGACCTTCATTAGAGAAATAGGTTTTAGATACAATCCAAAAGCATGATCTATAAAAAGAAAAATAATAAATAGGGCTTCATATGAATCAAAAACATTTCCTCTGTAAAAGACATCATTAAAAGAATAAAAATACGAGCCATAGACTGGGAGAAAATATTTGCTAATCACATATCTGACAAAAGGATTTGTGTCTAGAATATACCAAGGAATCTCAAAACCCAAAAATAAGATCAAACAATCCAATTAGAAGAAATCAGAGAAGGAGATAAACCATGAAAGAGTACTGACTCCAGGAAACAAATGGAGGGTTCTGAAAGGGAGGGGGTGGGGGATGGAGTAACTGGGTGATAGGTATTAAGAAGGGCACATGATCTGATGAGCACTAGCTGTTATACACAATTAATGAATCATTGAACACTACATCAAAACTAGTGATGTACATATGTTGGATAATTGAATTTAAATTAAAAAGAATTAAAGTGGAGGGCGCCTGGGTGGCTCAGTTGGTTAAGCGACTGCCTTTGGCTCAGGTCGTGATCCTGGAGTCCCAGGATCGAGTCCCACATCGGACTTCCGGCTCTGCGGGAAGTCTGCTTCTCCCTCTGACCTTCTCCCCTCTCATTCTCAGTCTCTCTCTCTAATAAATAAATTAAAAAAAAAATCTTAAAAAAAAAAAAGAATTAAAGTGGAAAGAAGATTTGAACAGATACTTCACCAAAGAAGATATGTGGATGTATCAAAGAAGATATATGGAAGCTACATATTTATATAGACAAATATGCACATGAAAATACGCTCAGCCTCATTAGTTGGTTTGGAAATGCAATTTAAAACCACAATGAGAACCACCACATGTCTATTAGAATGACTAACATTCGAAACTATATAAAAAAGAAAAAACTGACAGACCATGTGCTGGTGAGATTGTAAAGCTACTAGAAGTCTCATACAGTGCAAAGTGGTACTGTCACTTTGGAAGACAGTTTGGAAGTGTTTTGTATTTTTTTTTTCAAGTTAAACATATACTTCTCATATGACCTAGCAATCTTACTCCTAGGTATTTACCCAAGTGAAATGAAAACACATGTTCACACAAAAACTTGTATGTGTATGTTTATGGCAGCTTTATTCATAATGTCAAACAAAAAGTGGAAATAACCCAAACATCCCTCAACTGGGGAATGGATAAATAAATTGTGACACATCCATCCAATGGAATACTACTCAGTAATAAAAAGAACAAACTACCGACACACACAGGATGGATGAATCTCAAATGCATTATGCTAAGTGAAAGAAGCCTATCTGAAAAGTTTACATACTGTGTGATTTCATTCCTATGACATCCTGGAGATGTTATGTGTGGGGGGCAGAAGGAGTAGCATGTGAGCACTTTAAGGGGGGTTAGTTATGGAATTGTTCTTTGTCTCGATTATGGTAGTGGGTGTAGAACTCTGTGGTAGCCATCAAAACTCATCAAACTGTGTACCAAAAGAGGGACTTTTTCTGAATATAAGTCAAAATAAACTTAAATTAAAAACTATATACATGGGGGGAATAAGCCCTCTGGCTGACTTCTGGATAAAAAAGTTTGTGAGAGAGCAAAGGCAGATATGAATAGACCAGTTAAGTGGTTACCTCAGTTTTGCACATGAGAGACAATGGTGGACTAGGCCAGGGTAGGAAAAGGATTTGGATCAGAGTGGATAGATAGGAGAATTATGAGGAGATAGACTCAACAGTGAATGCTGTGGCAGAGGGAGTGGGATGAGTCCAGAATTACTCCTAGGTTTCTAGTTTGTTCATGACTTCAGTGAAGCCATTTATGAAATAGAGAACAGAAGAAGAGGGCCAAGAGTCGGAAGAAAGATAGTATGTTTATTTGGGGACACAGGACATTGTGGAACAAGTTCTGCCTGTGTATGGGAGGTCAACATAGAAATGGTCAGCAATGACTTGAATATTCAGTTTTGGAGCTCAGGGGGAAAGTTTCTGGGCTAGAAATCAAGATTTGGGAGCACGTGAACTTGGAATTGTTTCATCAACATAGGAAACATGTTCCTGATCTTATTTGGCCCCTCTGTTGCATTCAGCAGTTGTCCTCTCCCTCCTTTTAAAGCTCTTTGGTGCTTTAACTTCTGCGACAATGTACCATCATGATTCTCCTTGCATTTCTGTCTTTTTTTTTTTACCAGTCTTCTTTGTGGACTCTTCTTACTCCATCTGATGAATACTCCTTGAGAACTCTACTATGTGCAGGCTGTCATACCAGGTGTTGAAGTCTTTGCCCTGAAGGGTGTATAGTCTAGTGAACTCGTCATTGGCCTGCCCTTTAAATAATAGCATCTCCAGGCTTCTGCCTACTGCTCTTCCTGGGCACTGAATTTTGGCCTCTAGGTGGCCCCAGAGCATCTAAGATGAATGGGAAGGGCCTGAATAATGAAACTATAAGCACTCACAGGGTCTTCAGTAGTCTAGGCCTTACTCAAGTACCTTCAAAGCATGCTCAAAAGGAAGTTGTTCTTGGACTTTATGATCTGGTCTGTGTTCATTCTCCAGGATCATCTTTCTCTTATTTCTGCCTTCATTCATTGCCCTCTGGCCACGTGAGTCTTCTCTCTCTTCCTCTGATGCACCAAGCTCAGTCTTGTCTCAGAGCCTTCATTCATGCTGTTCCATTTTTTATTACCCCCTCGCTTTTGCTACCCGACTGTCCCCAACCAACTCTTTGGGTGACTCCTACTCCATCCTTTAGGTTTCAGTTTGTTAAATATGCTTTCATCAGAGAGGCCTTCTCTGACCTTCCCAAACTGAATGAGGTCCCCTTTTTATTCTGTATCATAGCATCCTATACTCTTCTTTCATAGCACCTACTACAATTTGTGATTTTCCTTTCAATAGATCTCTCCTCCACTAGACTATAAACTCTAGGAAGTCAGCAACTGTATTTGGTTTTGTTCTCTGTTGTATTCAGGAACATAGTAGAGGTTCATTATATATTTATTGAATGAATAAATAAATAAATGGCTACCTGGAAGTTCGGGGAAAAAATGTCATTCCTGGAGGTAGACAAGCCAAGAGCAACCATTTGGATTTACCCATACACCACATCCTGGAGAATGATCCTGGAGAATGAACACAGGTACTCAGGGCTTTTGCAGTTCCATTTCATCCAGAAGACAGATCACGGAGGTCAGAAATCCTAGATTCTTCTTCCAGCTTTTCTACTTACTAGTTTTGTGGTCCTAAACAAGCTTTTTGCCCCCCTGGACTTCAGTTTCCTCCTCTGATAAATGGGAATAGTAATTCTTATCCTGCCTACTTCACAGTACTCAGGGTGTTAATCAAGTGAGACAAGATATCCTATAGCACTTTATAAACAATGATGCATGATGCATGTAAAGAATGGCTGTCGCAATGTCCCACCTCAATTGCACTGTTATTGCCACCAAAGCTTTCCTCACGACTCCCCAACATCAATTCTCTGGGACTCTGGGGTGAGTTGGTTGCTTCCCACACAGCTGAAGGAGGTGTTCATTAGAGAAAACACATGAGCCAGCCGCACCCAGTTTTCTGAAGTAGATTACACTATTTTTCTTTCCTAAAAAGCTAGATTATAGCATTTTGGCAGATGATGGGACAATAGGAAGCTATGGCTCATTCTTTCAATGGCAGTATGCTTAGAATGGACCCAGGAATGGCCCAGATGGACTAACAGCTCACCCTTGATATGCAGAAAGTTTGCAATAGTCAAATTCCAAGGATAGGTCATGTCACAAGGAGAATGGATGTTCATCCGTTACACAGAACACAGACTCCAGGGACCATCCAATCCAGGAAGGGATACGTTCAACCACCCCACATAGTAAAGAGGGATTGGCAACTCATGTTTAAGAAGACAAAGGTAAGAGAACACCTAGCACTTTTAAAGGAAATCAAAGCTACCTCACACAGACACAGTTCGCCCCCTGGGCCTGAGGAATTTTTAGATGAAATAACAAACAAACTGTTTGTAAAGCAGCACCTGTTTGGCTTGTGGTGGTCATTTAAATATTTGTTGAAGAAAAAACAAATTTCTTTGCGGAATTATGAAGAATAGGCTTGAAAAAGGCAGAAGCTACACTGATTTTTCCGTAAACAGAAAGGGGCAAATTCCGGAAAGTGAAGACTGGGTGATTTTAAAGGCTGGTTGGACATCTGTTCGCAAAGCGAGCTGATTTAAAAGATTGCTGTCAGAATGGAGAAACATTTTGAATGACATGCGCCATAGGAATATCCCTGACATTGTTCTAGTCACTGTTTCTATCAATACCATGGGAGAAGACATTTGAACCAGTTGGTCACATTTGAAGGATTTCTGCCTGCCCTCATGGAAATGGGCCTGGTCTGCTCTGAGGAGATGTCCACTTCTGCAAAAGGATCTGAGTAGTCTCAAGGGTTGGCCTTGAGTAAGGGAGAAGGAGCATTCAAATAAGAAGAGGTGTGGCCAAGAGCACTTGCCTCTGTGAGCAGGTGAGGTAATACAGGACACTTGAGGCTAAGAGAGCAGACCGGCTGGCCTGGAATGGAGAGTCCATGTTGGGAAGAACATAGGTGATAAGGTGCTAAGGTTGCTAGGACAGCGTGCAGGGGCCAGATCAGGAAAGTTCTGAAAGCCTGACTAAGAACTTTGTATTTTACGATTTCTGCCAATGTGTAACAATTCATTCACTTATTCATTCACTCATTCAGCATATGTTTATGGGCTACATTCTGCTAGAACCTGTACCTACTTCTCATTAGGCATGCAGAGATGAGGAAGATGGGATCCCTGCTTTCAAGACGCTCACTGTCTTACAAGGCAGACTCATCCATCAACATCCGATTACAAGAAAGCGCCAGAGAGCGGAGAGGAGGGGATGTTAGGGGAGTCACGGTGCAGTCACTGGGGTAGAGGTAAGAGGGGGGTTGAGAGAGCAGTCAGAGCTGTTCTTTAGGTGAGTGGTTCCAAAGTGCTGTCCCATGCACCAGTACTTGCGGTGTGAGTGTGTATCACTGGACAATGTGAAGAGTTTTTCATAAGTAAAATGTATCCAAAATGTTTTACTGTAAGATTTTAATTTTTCTTATTTTCTTGATAAGAAATACCCATCATTTTTTGAAAGAGTGGTGATTAAGTAGATGGTAGCTGAACTTCCTTATTTGGTAAGAAGTTGCACCTCATACCACTTCCTCCCCTGCTGGCTTGTTATATCCAGTGGGAACCTTCTGGAGTGCGGCAGATGCCACCTTAGAAAGTACATGAGCAGCAGCAGCAAGAAGAATGGAAGGGAAGGGCAAACAGTTGAGATAAAGATGGAAGGGAAGGAAACCAAATTAGAACAAGAGTCAGGTTGATAGGAACAAGCTTGGGGCTCTCCTGGCACTTGCCTCCATGACGCATACAGTCAAAGAGAGTACACAAAGCTAGACCAGCCAGAGATGACCTAGAAAAGGGGCTCATTTAAGATGCAAGGGATTCATCTGAGTATCAGGAGGAATGTCAGGCTGGAGAAGCAATTTGCAGAATGGTGACATGAATACCTCTGTGTTCCCTCTTCCTGGTGCAACGACCATAAATGGTGAATGTTACTGAAGAACACAACTATTTAAAGCCTCCGGAAATTCAGAAAGTATTCACAAATGGGGAAACATTTATTTAAAAAAATGTACTAAATTGCAGTAAGAAAAATGACCTACTCCCTTACCCACCCCTAAGCTGGGCATGTTGGAAGCTCAACTCCGTTTAGCTGCAGCTCAGGACCACTCAGGACTAAGGGATCCCCACACTCCCAGTTACAGGCTAGGGCTGATTTCTCCCAGGAGAAGAAGGTTGCCAGCATTTCTCGTCTGCTTCAGCTCCATGTTGCAGAGATTTGGAGCTCAGAGGAGAGAGGGGAGGGAAGGGGAAAACTATTCAAAGAAGCTGGCTTTTTGAAAAGATCAATAAAATTGACAAATTTTGGATAGGTAGGCCAAGAAAAAGGTGAGAAGACTCAAATTACTAAAATCAGGAATGAAAGAAGGAACATCACTACTTCTCTGACAGTAATGAAAAAGATTATAAAGGAATACTATGCACAACAGTATACCAACAAATTAGATAACCAAGAAGAAATGGAAAAATTTCTGCAAGGACACAAAATACTGACACTGATTTAAGAAGAAATCTAAATAGACCTTTAAAAAGTTCAAATAACCTCCCAATGAATAAACCAGACTCACATGGCTTCATGGCCGAATTCTATGTAATAGCTAAAGAATTAACACCAATCTTTCTCAAACTTTCAAAAATAAAAGAGGAAGGAACATGTCCCAATGCATTCTATGAAGCCAGTGTTATACCCTGATATCAAAAGTAGAGAAAGACATTACAAGAAAACTACAGATCAATATTCCTTATGAATATTGATGCATGAAACATCAACAAAGTGATAGCAAACTGAATCCAACAACATATAAAAAGGATCACATACCGCGACCAAGTAGGATTTCACCATGGAATGCAATGATGGTGAAGAACATGTATGTGTGTGTGTGGGGGGGGGTATTTTCTATACTATCCTAATTTTCTCTGTAGAGTACTTCATATCTTTATTATACTTAATTAAATATCACGAAACACTGTGAATTAAAGCTCAGTAAATCACAACCCACATGGAACCAAATTCTGTCTCTAGTTGCCTATTTTTATAAATAAAGTTTTAGAGACAAATGGAACATAGTTTAGGGGAGGAAATCTTTCCCCATCTTCCCTTCCAAGTTCTTTGGCTGATCTAATAATCGAATTGACATAAAAATGATTAACAGGAGAAAAACAGATTTAATTTTGTACATACAGGAGCTCATAAAAATATGAGACTAAAAGAAGTGACCAAAGCAGGCAGCTTTTATACCTTTTAGACAGAGAAACAATACATTTTTGACTAATTGACAAGACAAAGAAGTTTATTTATACAGGTTTCTCAGCCTTAAATTCCCTATCTCTGGTGATAAGGATGCTTCTCTTCTTCCTGGTACAGAGAGCATACCTTTCACATGGGAAATTTATTTCCTGTTTTCAGGGAGACAAAAGAGGATCAGAGTGTCCTTTTTGTACTGGTTGTTTCTTAAGTAACCTTAATTCAAAAAGAATCAATATGCCAAAGTTGTGTATTTTGAGGTAGCATATTATGCCCCCACGCAATGGCTACCCTCATTATTTACATATGGTTGAGAAAGAGAGACTATCAGTGGCCCACAAAAGCCTAAAGTATTTACTGTCTGGCCCTCTACAAAGAATGTTTGTTATCCAGATATGTTCCAGATCTGAAAATTAAATTTCTGAGTTCAACAACCTGCCCAACATCATACCACTATGAATGTGATAGAGTTGAAATTTGGGTGCAAGCCACCTGACTCTGGGGCCCATGGTCAAAACATGTATCATGCTGCCTCATTATCGGAGAGTGCTGCTCTTAACCTTCTACTCCCCACAGTGATCTCTGGATTTAATGTTTCCTTTCCAAACTATTAGCCATTTCATTTTATTTTCATTTTTTAAAAAATATTAAAAGGCATCTATATACTTCTGTATACTCCTTCAGATAAACATCATAGATATAATATTAACTGTATTGGTTTTCATTGTTTCATGGTCTATAATTTCTCATTCATTTATTGTCTCTTTAATCTAATATGTGTTGGTGAGGTCATCTTACTTTTTCAATTTTCAGGTGGATGCAATTATTTTTTAATTAAAATATAAAACATGTCACATTTTATTTTCAAGTGAGTATATATGCAGTTTTCTATGTATACAGAAGAGAGAATACTTTTTGTATCACACCTGATTTATTGAGTTAGAGGTTTCTTGCTTCTATATAATGTATGATTTTTTAAAACTCTTTATTAGTTCTTAACATTTGAGTATAGTTGACACAGAATGTTGCATTAGTTTCAGGTGTAAAACATAGTGACTCAACTTCTCTATACATTATAATACATGGTTTTTAAGTGTGTTCAAGTTTAACATGCTCACAGAAAAGTGCACAAACTGTAAGGTACACCTCAAAAAAGGATCAGAAAGTGAACAATCATGTGTATCCATTCCAGATAACTTGCTATATGAAATCTCTGGTTAATAGTAATAAAATTATCTGAATTTCTGTATTAAAACACAGTGGCGCTAATGGGCCGACTTTGTCAAGGTTTAAAAAAAAATTGTGGGAATTTTTAATATTTGAAAAAAGAACCTGCAGTGCTAGGCTGTGATTCAAGAGACTTAAAGCTTAGTCTCAGCTGTGCTAGTTCCCTGTCGCCTGTCTCTTTGCTCCTGAAGTCCCCTCCAATTCAAGGAATTAAAACAAGATGCTCACCAAGATACCTCCAAACTCTTGACTGTTCGGAATTCTAGGAGTAAGTGCATATGTATTAGGTTAGCTGATATCAGAAAGTCCAGAACTAACAGATAAAAACAAAGCTCAATTATAAGTCAAATGGCTCCTTTCAAAGTTATTCAAATTCTATTCTATTGAACTGGCCAGAGAAAAATCTAACTGGACAATGCAGACATTTTGAAAAATAAGTTTTTAGTCATCTTTCGTTAAATAATTTGGCAATGTGTATCAAGGGCCATAAGACTTTTCTTGATCTTAAGAATTAATTCCATTTCTTTGACTGTACTCTAAGGAAATACCTTTATGCACACTTCTTTGACCTTATTCTAAAGCGATTGTCTTAGGCACAAAGACAATTATCACATTGTAATAGGGAAAAGTAGAGACGACCTAAATGTCCGAGGGTATTTAAAACAATGGGGGTATTTTCTTACTGAAATATAGTTGACACAGTGTGTTACTTTAGCTTCAGGTGCACAACATATGATTGCACAAATCTGTACAATATGAAGGGTATGTTTAAATAAATTATGGTATCTCCATAGAATATGTTATCAGGCAGGCATTAAAATCAGGTTGTATAATTTTATTTGATAACATGAAGAAATCTATTATAATGTTAATTTCTAAAACCAGAGTGTAAAATTAAGTGCACAACATGGTCTCAATTATGGAAAAGAAAATATAAATGAAGGGAAGTGTACCGAGTCAGTATCATGATTGCTTCTGCCTGATGAGATTATGTGTTTTTAAGCTTGTTCTTCAAGCTTTTTATTTTTTTTACAAAGACACACATTGCTTTTATAATCATAAAAAGAGACAAAGATGATGTATGTTCAATTGTTCCAAAATGATTAAAGTAAAGTACTTGACAAATAATAATGAAAAGGGCTATGTTTTCTTCCTGATGCATTATTTATAGGGAAAACAATTCCTATTAGTCCCTGTTTTCAAAAAGCACAATGTATACTCTTCACAGTTGCCAATACAATGCCGGGGTAATGTTGGTAAAAAGCACAAATGATAACTCCAGAGATCCGTCTGTTGATTAAACGACCCTTTGAAATTAGTACATGAAAAGGTCACTTACTCTCCAACAGAAATAACGTTTTGTCCATGTCCTCTAATTTCACACAATGAGGGTGTAATTTAAATATATATATATTTTGAAGTTTCAATTTAGTTTGAAGAGGTATTATGTAAATATTTTGAATATTCAATTTAAAGTTCAGCATAATAGACTGGCACCTATTGAACAACCATGCTGTTCCACAAGGGGACAAAGGCAACTTTCACAAGTTTTAATTGGCAGGGACCTTTTTGCACAGAAAGGTTACCTTCATTTGAATACTGTTTGTATTTATGTGGTCCTAGCTGCCTTAATAACTCACGAATCAGTTGATGGATCATCTGTCCTTATTTGATAGATACATCTCTCAGATGCAGATCAATCTATTTTGAAATGAACAAAGGGGCAAGGGTCTTTTTGGAGATGTTCCACAGGAGATGAGCACGGAAATGAATGCTCAGAGGACCCTTCACACACCAAGGCGCTGCTGACTCATTCAGCTGTGTGGATGGATGGCGATATATTCAGCCTTGCCTGTTCTCTCAACTTGTTTTTGTGATCAAGGAGATACACTTCCAAAATGGTAGGTCAACAGTGTCTGGGTAGCAATAATTAGCAGGGAAATAGTACAGACATTCTCCATCCTGTACCTCATTCTCTAGAAGGTACCAACTGAGCGTCAAATTTGATCTGGCCCTGTTCTCAGCCCATCCATACACTTAGAAGTTGTTTTAGCATCTCTCTACTCTCAGCTACTCTGGCCTTAACTCCCTGCATCATCACCTCCCTCTGTGTTCTATTCCAAACTTATCACTCGCCGTGTGCCATCTTTCTTTCTCGATTCCCAGGACCGGACAGACCCTGGCCTGTCTCTGGTTTGATTCTGCTTTCACTCTTTGGAAGCTGATGCTGATTTACCTATGACCCTGACCTCCAGGCCCTTCCCCCCTCATCCTACACAGGGGTCCTGCGTAGATGCTCCCTGCAGAGCTGGCTTCAAACATCTGCTGAAATTAGCCTTTCACATTTGACCACTGACCATAGCTGAGACTAGTTCAAATAAACAAATAATTAGAGTTGAAAAGAGATATGTGATGTCCAACAACAAACCAACATGCAACATTATCCAGAAGGGCCATCTAAATTGGAGCTTATTTTACCACATCAATAAGGAAGTATACAATCTGAAAACATTCAAAGGGAATCATTTTCCACTCATTGGCCTGAACCAAACACTATCCAGTCCCCCAGTCCAACATTGCACATTAGCCCATTTTCAAGTATGAAGTGTGAGTAAATAGTGAATTCATGTAGGAGCAGACAAAACTCAGGGTCCTATAAGGTAGAGCAGATTGCATTCCATGGAATGTAAAGCCATGAGGTTTTAGGAAATCAGCCCCAAAAGAAGACCTGAACACTTTTGTTAATACTGAATGTT
This sequence comes from Nasua narica, assembly GCA_028533885.1. Classification (NCBI taxonomy): domain Eukaryota; kingdom Metazoa; phylum Chordata; class Mammalia; order Carnivora; family Procyonidae; genus Nasua; species Nasua narica. The sequence goes on from CM052801.1 coordinate 100,071,860, forward strand.
TTCTCGCTGTTTCTCTCTCTCTCTCATAGACTGTTAGCGATTTTCTTACTGGTGGGATCCCGAGGTGCTGAGACAACCTACCCAAGAGCTTCCAGCCTTCACCAGGTACCCGTGGGGCTGGGGAATCAGCTTTAGCAAGTTCATTAACTATTTTCAACTCGCCGCACAAAATCCAAGAAGCTAATTGCTCATTTGCCAAGCAGGGTGGGCCTTTTTCTCCAATTCTTGGTGATCGAGATAACTGAAACTTGTTTGTATTTTCCAGCCAGAAGCTATTTCACTTAATGCTTTCAATATGGAAGCACTCTGGTTAAGGCACTGAGCAGAATTTAAAGGAATTGTTGAGTCTTTAAAATTAAACTATAAACAGAGGGCAATTTTAAGAATTTGTAAATCCTTCTTCCTGATCCTGAAGTCTTTCCCTGGGGCTGACATTAGGCAGGGCTTGGTCATTTTCCTTCAAGGAAGGGAGAAACCCTAAATTAAGCTCCCCAGGAGATTGCTTTGACTTGATCGGCCATGAGCTTTCTCCACAGTCAAACATTACAAATTCTTAATTTAGGCATTCTGAATTCCCTATAAATCAAGCCAAGAAACAGTGAAGTTTCATATTTGGTAGATTTCAAGATGACATTAACTAATGTGTGTGCATGCATGCATTTGAGGGGGTGAGTAGGAAAGGAACAGAGGTGAACACAACTACAGAGGGCTCAGTCTTAAAAGTAAATTTGAAATCATTCATTTCCAAGTGAGTGGCATCCTTATTTGCATGTCATCCCTACCTCTATCTTGGTACATGGTCCTGGTAACTGTTTCCGCACCTTCATGTGTGTTGCTGATAAATGTAGAAATAAAGAAAATGATTGTCTTCTAAAATATTCCTTAAGTTCAACTTTTAAATGTTTCAGGACAACTCTCCCAGTGCCTGCTAGGATTTTTGAGACTTGAATGCATTTTTCAATGACTGATTACAGCTTTTCCAAAATTTTGAGGGGTTAGTATGTGCATCAGTTGCTTAAGTTTATTTGTGTTTTTACAGCATGTTGTGTTCTCAACAGTAAAAAAGCATTGAAAGTGTAGGCCTGGTCCCTATTTCTTTCAAAATTACCCTCTGGCTGGAGAAGTAAGTCTTAGAGAATGTTTATAATCATAAACAGATAATCCAACACAAAAACATATATGACAGAAGATTGATATTAAAGGTAGTTAGAGAAGAGCAAAAATCAATGCTAGACAAAATGAATTGTCTAATTAAGGAGGTGAAAGAATTTAAGAATACAAAAAGAACACAGTTATATCAAGCGTCTGGAAAAGTGATGTTCCCTTCAATTTCAAAATAGTTTCTTTTGACTAGAAACTGGAAAGCAAGAGGAGGAGGTTGTGGTGAAGACTGAAGGATTTCATTTAATTAATATGTAAATACCAACATCCCCAATCTAAATGCCATTGTATGTAAAGTAGCAATTCTAATGTTAATAAGCTATGTATTTCTCTGAGGAAATAGCTCTGAAATGTTGCTGCTGAAATATTTCTGATGAAATGTTCCTGAAAAAAATATGTTGCTTTTTGTATAGTAGATAGTCAATATGTTCTTATAGAATCAAACTGAGTTGAGAATTAGCCAGTAGCTGAATTTGTATGGTTATGAATAATAAATCAGTGGAGAAGAAAGGGACTCAGCTTCATAAATACTCAGTAATAATATGAGAGTGTGAATTTATGAAAAGAGTATACTTTTTTTGAGTTGATCATAGATATAGATAATGTATACATATATATTGTTTTTAAATTTGGACTCTTACCTGGCAGGTAAACTGTGCCCCAAATATATGATTTGTCTAAACCATAGCAAGATTTAAAAGAATCATCTGTATGTTAGTCTTAAAAATCAAACATTGACAGATATATCTGGTTCAGTTTCTTCCAAAATATTTGAAACTGCATAGTTGAATTAATGCTGATTACAAAGTTTATTGACCAGAAACAGTAGTCACCATAATAAACAAAATCACCAAAAATATGTCTTGTCTCAAACCAAGATGTTAATTCTTGTTCCTTTTATGTCAAAGTAGAAGATTCATTATGAGAAATGACATAAACTTTTAAATTGGTTTTACCGGCTTTCTGAAAACACCCTGAGTATAATACTGAGTGAGGCAGTCTTTTTACTTTGCCTATTTATTAAAATCTTATAACTTTACCTATTTATTTTGCAATATTCACTTTACTATGCTTGAATTCCTGGAATCATTCATTTAGTACATAAACTTATAATGAGTAGCTTTATGCCTAGATTTGTTTTCCCTTTGGGGATTATAATTAGGATGCAGATGACTGTGTCTAAGTCTGTGCTCACACACGCCACCATATTGTTATCCTAGGATTCCCTGACTTGCTAGCAGAATGAATCATCTGGTGGTTAGCTACAACAAGCAGAAATGGGATATTTCATTTCCCCCAACACTGCTTACTTGGGGCTTCAAAATCCTTACTGGAGTTACAGGTGTGTGTGTGTGTGTGTGTGTGTGTGTGTGCTTTTTTTTTTTTTAAGCTCCATTTCCTAACCTAATTTTTGTTTTGGTCTCTCCTCATTTGTGCCCTCAGGATACATAAAACCATTGGGCATGAATTCATTTACTTCACAGTGGGTTTTTTTTCCCTGTTTCTTACTTTTTGTGAATGTTTTCACATCTTCTCCCATTGGATTTTGTCAATCTTACAAAATCTGTTAACTGTGACAATAAACACAGTCCTAAACTCCATCTCATCTACTCTCGATGGAACATTAATTTGTGTCCTAATTAGATTTTATTCCACATAGTATTCTTCTGCATGTTTTACAAAATCATATTATAACCTTTCACTTAGATGTACTCTCCTTTTAAATTTAGAACAATTTTTTAAATTAATGAAGATGGAAACTATTTTGAATATAAAACAAGCCCAAAAGTTGCTAAACCTACAATTAGGTAATTGTGAGCACAATTAGCTACCAGCTGTTCGTTCTAAAGTAACAAGAGTTTGCCTGTGTCACTAATTATTAATACATAAAATTTTGCACTTTTACATTTTGGCAGTTAATTAAATCATGCAGTTAAATTACGCATGATAATTGGGCATGAAAGAACAAAATGCAAATTGAGAAACTTAGTAAAAGTAGACCCCATGATGAATATATTTTCTAGCCACATAGGAAGATGAATCTATTGAGTAGTCATCTGAAGGACCTTTTAATGGAACTAACTTTGCACTTTAGATGAGAGATTTGCTGAGAACTCTTTCACCCTACAGTGTACACCCTGGCTTCTCCAGGAATTCCTGGAGGTCCCAGGACAGATTTGGGGCTCTCTGAATACTCATCTGTTTCTTTCTGGCTGCTGAAAACTCTCCCTTTATGCTTCAAATTAGAGCCATCTCTGGGAAGTAACCTGTCATCTCTTCCAATATCCTCTTTCCTGATCTAGTTATAGGTGCCAGGCACTGTTCCAGGCATGGGTGCTATAGCAGTGAACAAAACTAAGTCCCTGTATTCATTTTCTTATTTCTAGAGGGAGGAGACATAACAAATACATGAGTAAATGCATGCAGTTTTAGATGATGAATGAGTAGAGAGAATGTAATAGACTGAGAATTGAGGTCTATTTTAGTGTTTGTTGGGTAACACCTCTTTGAGGAAGTGATATTTGATCAGAGAACTGAAGGAAAGGAGGTAGTGAGTCTTGCAGATTTTGAGGGAAGAGTTTTCTAAAAGCAAAAAGCAAAGGGTAAAGCTCCCAGAATGAAAACACGTTTGATTCAGTGACCAACGAGGATACCATTGTGGTCAGAGCAGAGAGGGTAGAGGGGAGACTAGGATGAGTCCAGAAGGGCACCATAGAGCAGATCATGGAGGGTCTTGTCAGTTACAATAAGAACTTACTTTGTATCAACATGGAGGGGACTAGAAGAGATTATGCAGAGTGAATTAAGTCAAGCAGAGAGAATCAATTATCTTATGGTCTCACTTATGTGTGGAGCATAAGGAAAATCATGGAGGGCATTGTGAGAAGGAAGGGAAGGGTGAATGGGGGGAAATCGGAGAGGGCAATGAACCATGAGAGACTGTGGACTCTGAGCAACAGACTGAGGGGTTTGGAGGGGTGGGAGTGGGGGGTTGGGCAAGCCTGGTGGTGGGTATTGAGAAGGGCACGTATTGCATGGAGCACTGGGTGTGGTGCCTGAACAATTAATCTTGTAACACTGAAAAAATAAACATATTTTGGGGAAAAAAAAGAACTTACTTTGGATTTTACCTTGAAATTACTGGAAGGTCAAAGGAGAGTTTTGAACAAAACAAACAAATCACCAAATTGAGAAGTTTTTATGGGACCAGACCCTTGACCTGACCCAACTACACATGAGGTTTGGTTCCAAAGTTCTGGTGACAGGAAAGAAGCATGTTTAACATGTCTTATCCTCAAAAAAAAAAAAAAAACAAAAAAAACTATGTCTTATCCTCTGGATTAGTTATCAATTACTCTACTGTCACATTAAAAATTACTCTAAAACTTAATGGCTTAACACACATTTATTATCTCATAGTTTCCATGGGTCAGGTGTTCAGGCACAGTTTAGATGCATTCTCTGCTATAGATTGCCTAACAGGGCTGTTTCAATCAAGGTCTTGGCTGGAGCTATGGTCTAATCGAAAAGCTCAGCTGAGGAAGGATCCTCTTCCAAGATCACTCCCAAGATCACTACGTACTCACATTAGGTAGAAAAATTCCATGCCTTGCAGAATGTTGGAGTGAAGCCCAAGTTCTGAATGACCTATTGACCTGAGGCATCTCTTGGTTCCTTGTCACTTATACTCTCCATAGAGAATCTCACAACATGACAGCAAACAAGTGAGAGGGCAAGAGATAGTACCAAAGAGAGAGAGAGAAAATAGAGACAGAAAATAAACAGAGAGAGAGAGCTCGCCAGATGAAATTCACAAGTCAGTCTTTTCCAGTCTAATCATGGAACTGTCATCCTACAACTTTTGCCATATTCTATTGGATAGAAGGAAGTTTCTAGGCCCAGCCCATGCTCAAGAGGGAGAAGATTACACAAAATCATGAATACCAGGAGATGGAGATCACTGATAATCATGTCAGAAGTTGTCTACCATTTCCTCTATCTGCAGGAGGCTCTGATTGGCCTATAGCATCTGCAGTGTGGTTCAGATCAAAGCCAAACCCAGGCCCAGCATGTGCATGGGAGCTAAGGACCCGAGATAGAGTGGTCTGGAGCAAGTCAAAGGAGAAGATAATGTGTTCAAAAGATCTACAATGTCCAGGAAGTTAGTAGTCAGAGAAAAGGAGGCAGATACCACATCATACCAGATGACTGAATTAATTACCTTCTTCTGGGCACATTCTCATCATAAGTCCATGCAAAGCCCTGCTTATATTTTTATTTACCTATTTCATATATCCATGAATCCATTCATTCTTTCCTTTTTAAATAACAGATTTATCATAATATAATTCACATACCACAAAACCACCCGTTTAAAACACATAATTCAATGGTTTTAATACACTTACATAGTTGCTTAACAGTCACTAAAATCTAAGTTTAGAACATTTTCATCTCCCAAAAAGGAAATCCCTTACCTATTATCAGTCAAGTACCATCTCCCCCTACCCTTAGTACCCATCAGTCATTAATTTACTTTCTTTCTCTGTGGCTTGCCTATTCTAGATATTCATATAAATGAAATCATACAATATTTGTCCTTTTGTGTCTGGCTTATTTCATTTAGCATAATGCTTTCAAAGTTCATCCATATGGTAGCATAAATCATTACTTTATTTTTATGGCTAAATAATATTACATCATATGGATAGACCATATTCTGTTTATCTATTCATCAGTTGATGGACATTTAGATTGTTTCCACCTTTATAGCTATTATGAATAATGGTACTATGAACATGTGTACAAGTTAAAAAATTTTACACATTTACATACATACATATAAACATATATATACAAAACCAAAATTGCTGGGCTATTGTGCATACTTTTTTAACTGAGTAGTGCTGGACTGTTCTCCAAATGGCTGGCCTTTTCTATGCTCCCACAGCAAAGCACGAAGATTCCTATAATACCTTAGATCTGTCAACACTTAGTAATCTATAGCTTTCTAATATTTTCCAGGCCAACAGATGTAAGGTGATATCACATAGATGTTTTAATTTGCATTAATTAATGAGTTGGAACATTTTATATACTTGCTTTTTAGGTTTCCTCTTTTATAAATGTTTTGTTCCTTTAACCTTTTCCCATTTTTCTATTAGGCTTCCTATCTTTTTGGTGATGCTTTTTTTTTGTTGGCATTAGATACTGCAATTTTTTTCTCCCATCTTACCATCTGTCTTAAATTTTATCCATGATGTCCTTCATTAAACAGAAATCTTTAATTGGAATGTAATCAAACTTATTAATTTTCACCTCACATCTTTGGGTTCAGGAAAAACAAAAATATTCTTATTTAAGGAATTCTTCCCTACTCCAAGATAAAAAAATATTTTTGCAATTTCCTTTTCAATGTTATTTTTTCCTTTCATGATTATTCTTGAAATCATTGGGAATCCACCTTCATACAGATTGTTAGATGGGAACCTAGTTTAACTTTTTCTCCCATAATGAGATGATTCTCCCAACACCATTCACCAAATAATCTATCTTTTCCTGTAATCTGTGGCACCACTTTTATCATATCCTACGATCCCACATATACTTGGGTCTCCCTCTGAACTCTATTGTGTTCCATAGTCTGCTTAAATTTAATAGTATTTCTAGCATGACTTGAGCTTGACTCTGTGTACATTCACCTTGGTCATTTTCCTCAGTGCTAGGAAAGTAATAAATCTCCTCAAAACCAAACTAAACCAAATCAAATCAAAACAAAACAAAGCCAATCTTGAAAGACAAATCTGAACAGGGCCTCACCTGCTGGATCTTGTACAGGGAGCACTTTTGTTCATAATTAGCTACACTGTGAAGGACATTGTCTTCAGTGTTCCATGAGCGCCAAGGGCTCCTTGCAAGTTGAAGGCTCAGTTCAGTTTCCAACAGTCTTCTCACTTTTCTTCATTCTAAAGGGTTTGTGGCAATTCCTTGCCCCGTGGGACGGCCAGGAGCTTGTGCCATAAATTATTATAAATCAAGAGCCTTGATGCACTTGTAACAAATCCAGTAGGCAACAGATTTTCTCAGATAGCTTAATTAAATGACGCTTATTGTTAATTTACCCTAGTATCCTGTTAGCTGTCCACGGAGATTTCTATTATCCAACATCAGTAGTGAGAATGAGGTAGGATTTACTCAAAAGACATGCAATGGGAATGTACGATTACCTTCAGGTTGTACGCAAAAACAGTATCAGCATTTGTTCGTATTATAATTATTCCTTTGTGTCCTCTAATTAGCCACTGACTAGTTAGCCATTGTGACTAGTTATCAACTGACTTTTACAGTAATTTCGTGTCACATTTAAAATGATCATAAAGCTGTATACATACTTTGCTCAAGTATTTGATCTCCAGCCATGAAGCCCGCACTCGCTTTGAGCTAACCGGCGCGTGACCGTCTGCAGCCACAGTGCGACAAGCTGTTTGTGGCCTAGCGGCTCAGTGTATTGCCCTTGCATGGTTTCTCATAGTTATCAATTTCCTTTCCTCCTTCTCACTTTCATTTCTGCCATACATACCAGTTCTCACTCCTAGACTCCCATTTTCTCACTTCTAATTTTTAATTGATATATAGGCTGCATAGTCTAAAATTTACCCTTTAAGCGGAGTACAATTCAGTGGTTTTACAGTGTAGTCACAAGATTGTGTGAACATCACCTTTATGTAATTCCAGAACATTTCATCACCCCCAAAAGAAACTCTGTCCCCTTTGGTAGGCGTGGCCCCCATTCTCCCTCCCCTCAGCTCCTGGAACCACTAATCTGCTTTCTGTCTCTACGGATTTGCTAATTCTGGACATTTCATTATAAATGGAATCTTTTTTATTACGGTTAAGCACATGTAACATAAAACTTTCTATCTTAATTATTTTATTTTTATTTTTTAAAGATTTTATTTATTTATTTGAGAGAGAGCATGCACACATGCACCCACTTGGGAGGGGGAGAAAAGGAGCATGGGGAAGGGCAGGGGCAGACTCCCTGTTGAGCAGAAAGCCTGACATGGGACTCAATCCTGAGACTCCAGGATCATGATCTGAGCCGAAGGCAGACCCTTAAATGACTGGGCCACCCAGGCGCCCTATCTTAACCATTTTAAAGTATACAGTTGAATAGTATTAAGTATATTCACAATGTTGTGCAACCAATCTCCAGAACTCTTTTCATCTTGCAAAACTGAAACTCTGTCCCCATAAATGACAGCTTTCCACTTCCTCTTTCCTTGAACTCCTGGCAAGCAGTCCACTATTCTATTCTACATTTTGTCTCTATGAATCTGACAACTCTAAGTACTCATCTAGGTGAAATCCTACAGTGTATGTTTTTTTGTGACCAGTTTATTTCTCTTAGCAAGCTTCACCCACGCTGTATCAGTAATCCACTCATTTTTTTTCTTTTGAGATATTATTTTATTTTTATTGTGTTGTGTTAGTCACCATACAGTACATCATGAGTTTGTGACGCAGTGTTCCATGATTCGTTGTTTGCATATATCACCCAGTGCTCCATGCAATCCGTGCCTTCCGTAATACCCATCACCGGGGTAGCCCATCCCCCCCTTCCCTTCTGAAACCCTCAGTTTGTTTCTCAGAGTCCACAGTCTCTCATGGTTCATCTCCCCCTCTGACTTCCTCCCCTTTGCTTTATTTTTCCTTTGCCTAATGTCCTCCATGCTATTCCTTATGCTCCACAAGTAAGTGAAACCATATAATTGACTCTCTCTGCTTGACTTAGCTCAGTCAGCATAATCTCCTCTAGTCTCATCCATGTTGATGCAAAAGTTAGGTATTCATCCTTTCTGATGGTTGCATAATATTCCATTGTGTATATGGATCACATCTTCCTTATCCATTCGTCTGTTGAAGGACATCTCAGCTCTTTCCACAGTTTGACGATTGATTTCACTCATTTTTATAGCTGAATAATATTCCACTGTATGGATAGACCCTATTTTGTTTATCTGGTCATCAGCTGCTTGACATTTGGGCTATTTCCACTTTTTGGCTATTATGAATAATGCTGTATGAACATGTCTGTGCAAGTTTTGATGTGAGCATATATTTTCAATTCTCCTGTCATGCACCTAGTAGTGAAATTGCTGGGTACTATGGTAACTCTGTGTTTAACCTTTGACGAGCTGCCAGACTGGTTTCTAATGTACTACTTTGCATTCTCACCAGCAGTGTATGAGGGTTCCAATTTCTTCACATCCCCAACACTCCTTCTTATTATCTGTCATTTTGATAGCCATCCTAGTGGGTTGCAGCAAGAATTCCCAACCCACTGCCCACCCTCATAATTTCTGATCTGAGCCAGGGCAGCAGGAGCCAGGTGAGAGGGAACTAGAGTTGTTCCTAGGGTATACTGGCAAGAAGGTCAGTGATTGGATGAGTGGACTGATTTTTTTTTAAAAAACAAGAACTATTGGTTTTCCAATTGTTTTTTAACAAAAATTCATTTTGAATGCTTGGTTTTGGGCTGATTAAATAATTAAATGATTAGCCTGTTTGAATAAACAATGTATGGTGGGGTAGGTGGAGCCAGCCCACTCTGAGTTTGAATCCCAGTTCTGTCTCCCTGGACGAGTTATTTCGTTTTCCTGGGTCTGTTTCTCTCTTCTGCAAAATGAGGTACAATCACAAAAGGAAGAAGTATATGTAAGAGAATCGACACACTTCTGGTGCAGAATAGGTATACTGTAAATCTTCCATTTATTTGTTCTTTGATTCTTACCAACCTTTTTTTTTCTTTTTAAATCAATTTTTACTGAAATTTCCTTTGATTTCAGCCTTTAGGTATTCCTTGAGGTAGCCTGGCTTTTCATGACAGATAACGCAGAGAAAGTGGAGACTACTCAGGTGGCTTTTCTGGGGAGAAGAGTATTTGGTTGATTTTTTTTAAAGGAGGGATATTAAAGCATGCTTGAAGCTTCACAGTCTGAATCAATCTGCTGTTATGCTGCTATGATCGTCATGGTAAGTGGTGTCTGCTTTCCATAGCAACTGAAGGTACAAATAAGTGTACAAATGAAAAGAATGGCCAGAGAACAAAAAAAAAAAAGGTCTTGCTTACAGTCTTTAGGTGAAGAGATGTTTTCTCTTATAAAAGCATCTTAAGGTTCTGTGCTGTGGGGGCAAAGGGCAGGCTGCCCAAAATGTACCACAGTGGCGTACTGATTATTTTGAATTCAAGCTACTTGGAAAGCAACTGGTGCCAAGACACTCAGGCCCTCCTCTGTCCCCTGAAGGCGGGAAACAAATCTCCCATATGAAAAATACCCTCCCTATACTAAGAAGTAAAAAGACATCCTTATGTCCAGACATAGGGACTTTTTGTGGGTGCAAAATATATGAGGGCATGATGTAGTGGGAGTAGCCATGCCTTCTCATCTGAGCACAACTGAGCTCTAGCTCTGGATCCGAATCTGAATTCCGGACAGTCCTTCCCAAAGGATTCAGTAGGCTTCAGTGTCCTTAATTAGAAAATGAAGGGCTTGGGCCAAACCATCAATAAGGACCCACTTGGCCATCACTTGACCCACTTGGAGCATCACTAAGGGAGAACCCCCAGGAAGTTCCATACTTCCACCCCACTCCCTTCCTTGTAAGAGACACTCAGGGGTTCACTCACAGTCTGTAGGTTGGAAGGCATAGGTAATTCGAATATTCCAAACTTACTCTTGTTAAGAGTACAGGAAGAACACATGGGCATTTAGGCCCTCTGGAAACACATTTTAACAACTGGTCTTTCTTTTTTAGTTAATGATCTCCCAGAAAAAAAAAATTATCTTTTTTTTCTGGGTTTCAATACCAGAACATGTCTCTTCCACAGTTTGTCACATTAAAATATTTAGTAAAAGCTATAGCAAAGTTCTAACTGTCGTGTCATGAGAAAAGACAAGCAGCTATTATGATTGAGAGGGTATTAGAGGCGATGAGAACGGGACAGGGTTTTCCTCAACAGCTGGGGAATGATGTGACATGAACAGTTTGGAGGGGACAAGAGTGACAGTAGGAAGGACTCTAGTCAGGGGTGCGGGCCAGAGCTGATGGGGATATGGACTAAAAGGGTGGATCCTTGTAGAATTCACTGATTGCTTTTTTTTTTTTTAATTCAGGATGGAATGAAATAGCACTCCTTAAATTCCTTTCATGTATTTATCATTGAATTTTCCCATAAGTAAAACAGATCATACTTCACTAAGGCACACCGCTATATATTAGTATCATACCAGGAAAAATGAGGGACTTTTAATGGAAACTCAACTCACACACTGGACCCATGTATCCCAGATATACTAGAAATATTACTACATTTTCACAAAATGGCATCTGACTGAACTGAGAATGAACAAGGGTGTGAATGCTCTTATAAGCCAGGAGTGAAGTTGATTTTGTGAAAGTGTGTTGTTTTTTCCCTCAAGAGATATAAAAATGGGATACTTATTTCCTTTGGGGGTGAGGCAAACAACTGGCAGTTTGATGCCCACATAGAGATGAAACGTTACATCACTTGTTTTTTTGTTTAATTTTGTTTTTGTCTTCCAGGGAATCCCTTTGGAGATTTCCAGGGAATTTCAGGGCTTGCCTGTTGAGGCTACTCATGGCTGTCTTTTCTTTGCAGAGGAACGCCTAGTCTCTGATGTTAGCAGGTCCCCTGTGAGAAAGACCAGAGGTAAAGTGGTACCTCTAAGCAAGGCCAGAAGAATCTCAGGGGGAAGTCCTCCAAATCTTGCATGCTGTGTTCAGAGGGGATAGACATCTGGAAGCCTTGCCTGTCTTTAGTGAGTATTTTATTGTGCTTCCTGATGGTAATTACAGCCCCACTGACCAGGGCTTACTTTTTGCTGGGCTCTGTGCCACGCACTTTGCATGCATCATCCCATCAAATCCTCCCTACCCTATGAGGCGGGTACTATTTATTATCGGGTCAATTGGTGAGAGGACACTGTGGCTTCAGAGAAGTTAATGACGTTCTCTAAGACTGGGCAGGATTTACACTTAAGCCCAAACTCTTCTAGCTGTTCTGCTGCTGCTAATCTCTCTGCTTTTGGGGGCGAGTTATGGTTTGTTTCTGAGCACACTTGGTTGGTCATTATTAGGATTAATGCTTTTAATAACCCCTCTCTTTTGAATGTTGTCTTTGACAAGTCAGGAGTAATTGTATAATTAAAGTTAATTAATGCAGATGATATGCTCTACAAACGGCAAGCATTACATACCTACATGCTATCCTTCCCTCTTTGCATGTCATCCACTGAAAGAATTGGTTTGTTTTAGGATGAGAACATGAGAGTTGGGGACAATGGTACCTGGCTTTTCTCTCCTCAGGCAACACCGTGCTTTAGGATTGAGGGAAGTGTTATGTAAATGCCTGCCTCACTAAAGAACTTTTTGCTCTATCATTTCCTGGTTATTTTGGATGTCATGCCATGCTGAAGCTTTTAAACTTATTAATTAGAGTTTGTGGTGCCTGAAGACTGTACCACAGCTACAAATCCAAATGGTCTATTTAAAATACACTTTGGGAAGAGTCATGCTGTTTTAAAATGAGTCCCTCCTGAAACTGAGTTTAGGATCTTCTTTCTAAACTCCTTAAGAGTTTAGGATTTCAACTTGTTTTTAATGAAAGCATAGTTGACATGCAATGTGATGTTATTTTCAGGGGGATTAGGATTTTAAATTTAATTTTAGAATGAGGAAAAGAATATATCCAAAGACCCCGCCCCCCCCTCACTCCCAGGTGCACCCCCCCACCCCGGCTTTATTGTGATATGATTGACAAATTAAAGAAATACCTATTTGAGGTGTACAACATGCTGTTTTGATGTATTCTTACATCATATGTAGACATGTATTTTGTGCAATGACTGAATGGTCCAGTTTTGAAATCGGAAAGATTGTGTTGTAGATAGAAAGTTCTGGAGCCCTTTCTGTGGCACGTCCATGTTTGAGGGACAAGGGTTGTCACTATTATGAATAAAGTTTAATATTAATGATGTCGTTAAATTAATATTCACTTTGTTCATCCCATATTGTACGTGGGGTCCGAATTAAAGGTGTTTTTCAATCTTTCAACTCACCGGCGATCTTTTCAGGTTGTCTTTTTAACAAAGTTGGCCAGCTTGAGAAAACAACATGTCTTATGAAGTCTACTCGTCAGTGAGGATTGCGCAAGTCTGGAATGAGTGGCTGAGGTTAGTGGTGGAACTGTCTTCGCCGAGTCTTTAGAAACAGACCCGAGAAGTCCGATCGAGTGGTGAGGGCAGCCCTTCGAAGCTGGCGGGTGTCTCCGCGGGAAAGCTTGGCAAGGAGGGCAGACTGGGAAGGTGGAAGAAAGCTGCCTCGTGTTCGGCATCGTCATGATGCAGGAGATGACAAGCCAAGGGGAACGGCTTACCGTTGCCGTGCCCCCCCTTTGTCGTCTGGGGTTCCAGGCACCAGCTGAGGCTGCCCCGGAAGAGCGCCGTTGGTCCTGCACGACTCCGTGCTCCTACTCAACTGGCAACCAACCGTCGGGCTGCAGGGACACTTGATTCGGAGGAGATCTGAGCCTCTCGAGCCCCACGGTGGAGCCCCGATGGGACCCCAAAGACCCCCGTCTGCCGGCTCCCCAGCCCTCAGCAGGTGCCACTCCGCAGAGCCCGGGGCTGGAGCGGAACCTCGGGGGCTCGGCAGCCAGGAGCTGCGCGGAAGGGGCATCCGGCACCCCAGTTCCGGAGGCGGGCTCCGTGACCCCGACAGCCCGGGTCAAGGCGGAAACGGCCGTGCCCCCTGCTGGGGACCCTGGGAGCGCCGCTGGCTGGGGGCTTCCATTGTCTGAGGAGACAGCGCTTCGTGAAGGGACCCGCAGGGCGCTCAGCGAGGCCTGGAAGCCAAGGAGGAGCTTCCGGGGCCCCCAAACGGCCCGGCCCGCCGTTCGGCTCCCGGGGACCCCGGGCACCCCGCTAGCGGTGAGAGTCTGCGAGTGGGCCTCGGGCACGCGCCGGCAGGTGAGCCAACGAGGTGTCGGGCGGCACGCTGCCATCTGCCGCGGCCGGGGGCTCAGGGACGCGTTCTGGTGCCCCCTGAGAGGGGGGCTGGGTTGGGAGGACCGCGGGGTGTGCGCGGGGGGAAGGGGGGGTTTTGAGGCCTCCATAGGGATGGCATCACAGGTGGTACTGCAGGAGGCACCCTTTCACGCTTCTTTGGAAATTTCTAGAAAGTTCCCAGCATCAGCCTAAACCCGAGCAGCAGGTTTGCGAGGAAAGAGCGAGCAGGAAAGCCAGAAGCTCTCCGAGGCACCTTAGCACGGTTGAGGCGGGGTGGAAAGCAGCAGATTTACCGGCCTTTTAGGGGGCCCAGCTGGTGCACTGTGAAACTGCAGACTTTCCAAGTTTGAAGGCCATGTTGCAAGCCCCAATTTTCAAAGGATCCACTTGAGGTTTCGTTTGGTTCTGTTTTTTTAAAAGATAAGGCATTACGACTGGTGTCTGAGCCCATCCAGGCTGAGAGCAGAGAACTCTCAGCTACTCCAGAAAATCCTTTCTTTTAAAATGGAGTAATGCTAACATGAAAGCTGAATGAATCTAAAAACCTGTGGTATAGGTAAGTGAAGCCTAGATAAATATAAATAATGCCCCTACAGCATTAAGTAAATAGGAACCCCCCCAAAGTAAACAAAGTAAACAAAAACAAATTAAGTGAACAACTCCCTTGGTGGAGAAGCTTTTATGGTTAATACAACAACTTATGTTAAAATAGTCTTATTGTGTTTAAATTGATTTTCTGAAACTGTTCTTTCTTTGAAAAATACAGCCAAAGTGAGTGTGAGAGGGAAGGAACTGGCAATTTTGAATAATTTTTCTATCAATAAAAGAAAGAATAGCATGTTCTGTGCAGGATTGGGCGTGGGGGCAACTGCAGCTTTTAACTCTCCTATGACTTAAAGAAAGGGAGTTTTTATTTAAAAACCAACCAGATGAACTTGCTAGAGAAATTAAATAAATTTTTTTAGCAGGGGTCCCAAATTTTACTTTGTTACTGACGAGCACTTACTACCTTCATTTTATATAGTTAGACTTTGCATGTCAATACTGGCATAGTTTATAACTCTGAAAGTAGCAGCAAGATCAATGCTTAGCAAGTAGGAACTAGTATTTCTAAGATTTCAAGGAATTTTGCTCTTTCCCGGGATAAAAACAAAACCTGAAAGATGAGAAAATAGATAGCAGTAAATCTGGCAAGGCCGGGAGAAAAAAAAAAAAAGAAAAGGACAGGGCAAGGTCCATGTAGTTTCCCTGCTGTTCTTCTGGGGTGCGTTCATCAGTAGATTACTAATTTCTTTGACCCCACATCTGAAGAAGGAATTCGAAAGCAAGCATAATTTTCATTATACTGATAAAGGGAATTTTGCATTATTATTTTTTAACCTATTCCTTTAAACAGAAGAAATAAGAGGATCAGCTTCTCTATAGTGACTAACCCCTCAGAGAAGTGTGTTTTTTCCTTTTCTAATTTAAAATGGCAGATGAGGAGCCCCATAGTTCTAATTGCTTGATACTGGGAAAACAGAGTGAGCAAGCAGGCCAGTGAATCATCCAGGGGCTCTGGCTTGATCAGCTGGGGTTATTACATACGTACTTGGATTAAAATGAAGATAGGCCTTTATCTATGTAGCTCAGTAGCTTGAGGCATGGTCCCCTGTGACTGGAGACCTTGCGTGGTGGGTGAGGCCACGGGGGTCATTGTGTGACGACCCACGGAGGAGCACTTGGATTTTCTCACGTTGGTGGGTTATTGCATTACAAAATGATTCTTTTTTAGGTCCTTGCCTTGTGAATGTTGTTATCTGTCTCAGGAAAATACATTTTAAACAATTCTGAGAAAAGTTTTCATGTATGGTATATCTCCATAGATAAATAAAGTAGTACGGCATTAAATTTCTTCTTGTTCTTCTTAATGGAGTGAACTCCCGCTTTAATCATTACATTTTGAATTAGTTTTTGAGATTATTTTATTATTTATTTGTTTGTTTGTTTGTTTGTCTATTTTGAGATTAGTCGCTTGACTGTGAATATCAGGGTAGGAGAATCTCAGGCTGAAAGTCCGTCCCAGACAATGACAGGACCTCTTAGCTGTGTCCTTATTTTACCCAGAGCTGCAGCTGTACAAGGGAGAAAATGTCACTTCTGGAGGAATCATAAATTCCTCTTGTTTTATAAAATTAAGCAATTCTGTAGTCAAATAGGTAGCCAGTTTATTTTAATCACTCCAGGAGACATTCGTCGTGATCACATTCAGAAACAAATACTGCCAACTGAAAGTGCTTGCTCTAAGAAATAATAGAGTCCAGTTGTGTCTGAAGTATGTAGCTTTGTTTTGCTTATTTCTGTGTGTGTTCTAAAAGAAAAGGGAGCATAGAGGTGTGACTACACCAAGGTGTCGAAAGAGGATTTTTTCCATTTAACTCCAGGGAATCACTGGAAAGCATTAACTCATGATTTTGAAAGTACGCGGGCCGAAATGGCCAGGTTGGAGAGATGTTTAGGCTTAGTGATGAGAGGGCCTCGGTACCCCCCTCCCCCAATCAGTAAGTCATTGCACAGAGAAATCTCTGCCTCTGAACATGACTGAGCACGGCCTGGCGTTTGTGGGGAGAGGAGCAAACCAAGACCTTCTTCTAACTGCCAGGGGCAGGTATAGGGGCTGTGTCCGCCTCCCCTACTACTCAGGACCATTGTGTGAAACTTTGTTTGTAGATCAGTTCACAGGTACCCGGGTGCTTTAGTGATTAAAGTGAATTGGAAAAAAAAACTCCTCCTACTCCTCTTAAATTAACTGAAAGCTGTTTAGGTTAACTTAGTAATTATGATTGTGGGGAAAGCAGTTGGTTAGTGGTGGTAAAACAAAAAATGGTAGTGAAAGTATAGCGTAATTCTTCTGGTTTTAGCCCTAACTCAAAAGTCATTCAACACATCTGCATTGTGACAGGCGCCCTTGGAGCTGGGGACAGGCAAAAAGCCAGTGGAGTAAGACACAGGTACCGACTGATTCCAGTGAGCCCCACAGGCTAGGGGGCGATTATGTCACTACGTGCTTGCATTAAGCTTGAATATGTGACAGTATCCTTGGGAAAGCAGAGGAAGGAGTGCCTGACTTCCTCTGCGGCGGGGGGGGGGGGGGGGGGGGGGGGG
>CM052801.1:100089355-100109972 GCA_028533885.1 Nasua narica
GTCCTGAGGCCATTGGAGGAGGGTTGGGGAGCCACAGTCAGGTGGGTGGGTCGGTTTTTTGAGGAATTGTCTTTCATTTCTTGGATGGTAGGGAGCCATGGCAGGGTTTTAACAAGGAGCATGATTCCAGATACCGTGGGGACCACCTGATTGGGCGGAGGCCGGAGGCACGGGCAGTAAAAGAATTCACATGAGGCGGAACAAAAGAGATAGAAGTTTACTGAGCATACTGCAAGGGAGCAGTGCTGGGGGGCTGTAGTAAACAGGGGAGTGAAGAGGTATGGGAATGTACGGTATTTTCCTTTTTTGGTACCAGTGCCCGGTTGTTGTTAGCTCCCTGCTCAGCTAGGGCCTATGGCTGTTTTGAGTGGGCCTGTTTGCATTTAGCCCGGTGCTCACTGTGGGCCCTTTGATCTTACTCAGGTTTTCATTGCTCAAGCCTGTTGCCTAAAAGTGGCCTTTATAGATGTCACATCTGGTTCGGACATAGACCATTGGGACTTGCTGTGATGGATTGGATTTGGGTGACGGGTTATGCAGAGGGAGCTGTTAAGAATGACTCTACAGTTTCCTGCCATTTTAAAAAAAAGATTTATTTACCTGGGCAAGAGTAGAACCTGAGTGTGAGGTACTGGTGGGACATCTAGGGATGGTGGAAAGCATTCAGAGCCAGAGCTCAAGGGAACAGTCTGGGCTGGAAATAAAGACCAGAGTCATGGAGGTTTCCCTTTGGCAGAGGCTTCTGTAGACTATTGGCACCTCTTTATGGCTCTGGCATGGGGAAACTGAGTCATGCCTACCCACTCCAGCCGTAAAAAGCTGCTTTGTCCCCTGTCACACCCACGTAACTCATGTCGCGTTTGCATACTGATAGCTGAACTCAAGCTCTGTGTGACAGTGTTCTCACTGGGTTTTCAGGGTGATGATCCCAGAACATCAGTCTTTGAAAGATAAGAGTCAAAAAATTCTCAGGTTTTTTAATGGAGCACATAAACCGCCTTTGAGGTAGGTCTCCCAGTTCACAGTCTGCAAAGAAATTTTACCTTTTCCCTTTGTCCTTTATCAGGAGTGTAAGACCTCTGTCAGGCTTTTCCCAAACACGACATAAACATTAAATTGACTTACCAATGCTGTTTATGAGGAATAGAATATTGTTCTTGTTATTTGATATGTGTTTATGGAGTATGTGTCCTGACTTGAGTTTAGCTAATGGCCCACTAGGGAAGGGTGCTTTGGAGGTTGATGAGTTTTTCTTCTGATTCTGTTTCTAACAATTAGGCACACTGTTTAAGTAACAGGTTGTTCTTTGATTATAGAGTGTTCATGACCACTAATAAATGTACCCCATATTTAAATATACAAGTTGCACCTCTGGGAGGGCAGGGAGCTAAGGGCAGTCAGCCTTTCATATGCTAATACCTGAGATCAAGGCACACTAGATATTACTCAATCAAGCTAATATTTAGCTTTGGAAATTAAAGCATAAATTCATGAATTTGATTAGTGTTCTTCTCTCTGCATTGATAGTTAACCATAATATATGTATGCACACAATGTTCCAAGATTTTTCCTTTGATTTTTTGACGATGTATGTTGTACTTGCTGCAGTATTTGTTGAATTCATTAATGCTGTTGTTTTTCAGAAGAAAGCCATCCAAGAGTTGTTGTACCCCCAGTGTGTCCTCACGCTGTTTGCCTCCTTGTTTAAGTGAACTTTGACATTGAAGGTTAAAGTGAACCTTATCCTTTGGGACACTCACCAAATATGTGGGTGTGCAGTGCATCTTAGACTTTTCATGGAACTTTCCCTCTTTTATGGTATCGGGTCTTCCTGAGAAGACCTTGTGGAGTGGAGAGGTCCAGGCTTATCACCATTTTACAGGTGCTCAGAGAGGCCAGGTGACCTGCCTGAGGTCACCCGGCAAGTGCAGAACTGGGACCTGGTCCCAAGCATTCTGGCTTCAAGGATAGTGTTGATTTCTACGAGTTTTGCAATCTCCCTAGTTAAGCCATTGGTTTAATAATTTTTGAAGTGGAAACTTTTAAGTCAGCTGTTTCCTCATAGGAGGCGGTAAGTATCTCCCCTAGTATAGGTGAAGAGTTGTGGAAGCTTCACTCCTCCTTGGGGTGTGTCAAACCCACTTTGAAACATTCCTGAGCACTCTGTGGACAAGACTTCAGCATGAGCTCCATTTGCTGATCTTCTCAACATGAAACTCTTAGTGAGAGCTGTTTCATCTTTCCCTACATTCCATAAGAAACGAGTTGGAACCTTTGGTGTGACGTTCCAACTTCTGTAATCACAGAAAGCATTTGAATGTTGTTGTTGTTGTTTGTTTTGTTTTGTTTTTTGGCATTTGAGTGTTTTGAGGAGAGGTGCCCTCGTGGCTGTCAGTGAAGGCATTTGCAGAGCCTCACTTTAATGCGGTTGTGTCTTCACATCAGCATTAAGAAAGGGAATTGGGTGCGAATGCGGGCTGGGAGCGGGCTGGGCAGGAGGGCGTGTGGCTTGGGCAAAGCCAAGAGTCAGCAACAATTAGGGAGGTCTTTTAAGTGAGGAGGTCTGCAGTCTTTCATTCAGGAAATGGAAGGTTTCTTTGGCTCCTCTTCTAAGTTGAAAACTGTGTGGCTAATAAATTCAGTCACTTTTTTACCAAGGTGGTATACATATTTTCGATCATTCATGCGATATTGGCACATAATTCATGTATTGATCTTAAATTATGTTTGTTCAATACAGGTTTTCATCCATGGACATGGCCCCTTTAAAAAAATTATTCAACAGACTCTGGGATACAGCCTCCTTGGTTTTTTGGATAAGGCAGCCTAGGATATATGGAAAAGTGTGATAAGTTGAGGAGAACTGGAGATTGGGCTGGGAAATTACCCTAAGGTCAGGGGGTTAAAATAAATTAGGAGAAGCCACCTAACTTCTGAAGGGCTTGTTCCTTAGTTGATAAATAGGGATCGCTTAGACTTGCCTTGGGAACAAACTGTATTTACACAGTTCTCACAGCTGCATAAAAAAGGTTGGAAAGAAATCATCCGAAATGGCAATATTTGTCCCTGGGTGGGAGAGCTGTTTGCATTGTTTCTCTGATCCATTTTGTAAATTTAATGCTCTTAAAAAGAAGAAAACTAAACTAAATTTCTTTTTAAAAAAGAAATGTCAAAAGAAACAAGAAGGCTGGCTCTTTCTCAGCATTCTAATGGGAAATGATTATAGTGTTCTACAAAGCTATTGAAGGGACTACATAGTGATGGAAGGTTTTTTGATTTCTTTCGAAGGATCGTAAGGGAAGGGCTTTGCTGGCGCTTCCAGATCCCACTGCTCCTTTCTGATGTGAAGGTGGCCCCTGGACCTTTGTCTTGAGTGGTGAACACCCAGCATGCAGCCAGGAGCACTAGCAGTGGGCACTCCCTTACAGAGCACCTTTTGGGTCTGGGGCTAACAATTGTCCTGCCTCTTATTCGGTAAGCTGTCAGGCTTGTGCGCTGCCAGCTGCCTTAGCTTTACGAAAAGGAGGCGGTTCTCGTTCATTCTTTTACTGTGTATTGTCAGCTGAATAAAGCAGCCTACCACAGCCTCTCGGACAAAAGCTCTCCATGAGGATTACACTGCCAGGTTGGAGAAAGGCCCTTTCAGTGCTATACAGCCTCATGTAGGGGCTGTGTTCAACTGACCACCTTTATGCAAATCTCTTTTCTTTGTTGAAAGGCTCCCCCTGAGACAGAGGCCAGCTAAGCCTTTCTGGGCAGATAGGCTTTGTGCAGGGCTGGGAGAGAGATCGCCCAGGTTAGGTGCTCCTGGGAAGAAAAGCCGATTGAAATGGTTTTGTAAATGCCATTGCTAAAAAACTGAACACTGGCAAAAACTTCTTGCAATTAAGATATTATCAACAAAGAACAAATCATTCCTCACATGGAACAGATTAAAATGGCATAGAGTTTGGGAGTGTTGCAATTATCGATCTTTGACATTATGCAAAATATATTACATCCGTATCTCTTGTTTCCAGTTCTCTTCATATCCTTCCTGATCCTGGCTTTCCTTGTTTTTGTCTGGCGGGGAGAAGCTGCTGCTTACTGCCCTCATCCTTCTAATTGAATATTTCCGAGGTTTTATCTTCTCTTTAAATAACTCCCTAGGGCACTCCGATGATTAAATTTCAGATATTCTCTGTGCACGTGTCTTGTAGAATTGTGGACTCTTCCAAGCTGGAAGACATCTCCAAGTCACCTGTCCAAATGTCTCTTACGTCTCTGTGGTCAAATCGATCATTCGTGTCAAGTAAAGACGGGTTTTTTGGCATTTTCATTGGCGTCTGAGCATGCAAGAGAACCCAAAACTGGTGAATTGTCTCTCTAGACTCTTCCATAACCCAATTTCCCTTTAGTAAAAAACATCTCTGGTCTTCTGACTTTCAACCGCTGCAGCCCTAGCTGCCCCCAGGCCCATTACGGTTGATACTATCACATCCGCCTCTTACCTTACCCTTTGTCCCTTCTTCTATTAGTCCGCCTCCTTTAGAGCTTGTCTGAAATCCACCCTCTCTTGCAACTTTTCTCTCTTCCTTTTGTAACAACTGCCTTCTAAACTCAAGCCTTTCCTCAGTCCGTCCGCTTGAGTTCCCTGCATCATCTCTCTTAGAGTTGGTTTGGCCTTAGCAGTCACTTTCTCAGAAATTTGTGGTAGTGCCCAGTTATCTTACAAATCAAATAAAAATGTTAACATCTTCAGGTAGAGAACTCAGCCTGTCTGACCACACTGATTCTCCCGTTTGGTTCTTAGGCTCTTCGGCATTCCTACTACTTAATTTTTAGAGAATTCTTTTGACAGTTGTGTAACTCTTCCTTGAAATAATCATTGTTATTTCTCCGTAGTTCTTTGAGTTTTAAGGGCTGATGACAACAACAGCAGCAGCGGTAGCAGCAGTAAAACTAACTAGCTGGTGCAGTGCTTTCGCCAGTGCTATCGCCCAGATAGTAGATAACTATCTGGGACCTGAACAACTGCGCGAATAAATGGAAGCACTGGAAATCACTGTAGACACCCGGATTTGCCCAGAAGCCAGAGGTGTAGGACTCAGATTCCTGAAAACAGAATCCTTGCTTCCTTGGTAGCTTCCTGTCTTAGTCAAGAAGAATGAGCCTTACTAAATATGGACTAAGAGTGGCCTAAAATATTCCAGTATAATCTGTAATACTTTCAGATTCTTGACTCATATTCAGTATTTCTGTGACTTTATGTATGTTAATCTTCGTGTTTAGGAAGTTCTACTATGAACGGTTTCAGTATCATTTTCTTTGGTTTGTTTCACCAATTGGCTCTTAAAATTTTAAACTGAACTAAAGGGTGAGAAAACTTAACCATCAGATTCTTAATTAAGTGATTCACTAAGACCTCTTTCAATGGTTCCCTTAATATATACCTTTATCTAAGGAGAGGGCTCCACATATGAAGTCATCTCCCCTACACGTTTTTCTATATATCCTCAGTCATTCTTTTCCTGAACCCTAGGGTCTCTGGTGAGAAGAGCAAGCTCTTGTCACAGTCCTCACCCAACTGAATATGATTTATCCTGCACAGTTTTACAGGCTACGTCCGGACAATCACAGGTTGTCGAGAGGAACTAACCCTGTTTCCGCACAGAGGGGAGAGACTGGCAACACATGACTTTCATACAGCGCCAACAAAGGCGGGTGCCATCAGGGGTCCCGGAGAGAGGATCAGAAAAGCACTTTTGGAGAAAGTGCTTTGGGGAATGTGCCTTCAAAGGACAGATGTGTCTTAAATCAGTAAAGACATGGGGAAGGGCATTCCAGGCCAGGAGACTGTCATTGAACAAAGGGCAATGGGAGGCAGTGAAAAGTGTGTTTGGGTAACGGCAGGGACTGTCCGGCATTCAGAAGATGTGAGCAGTTGTGTGGCTCATGACCCCTTCAGTGCGTGCTGCTTGTACTTGCACTCCGTTCCAGGTGCCATGGACAGGGAGGGATGAGACCAGATTCTGGCCTTGTGCTCATAGTCCACTGGATACGGGTCACCAGCAAGGGCTGGAATAGTGCTCAGGCCCTCGAGCAAGTGGCAAGTGCCCTGAGACAGTGGTAGACATTGAACTCCTTTGGAGCTCATGGAGGAGGAGCATGAGGAGAGCATGCACGAGAGAGCATTCTATGCAATTCTGGAAAAACTTGAGAAAAATTTTATCTTTTGGATCCAAACTCACATATCCAGATCCTTCAGGCCTCATGAAGGCTGTGGGGTATGTTTGCCAAACATCAGAAACGGATTTCTATTTTGGGACCCTGCTCTTTGGTTGTGCAGAATTGGTACCTCTCAGATGGTACAAGGATCGTGTGTCCCTCAGAGAAGGAGGGAGTATGCCCTGCCTAACTTCATGCAAGAAATTCATGAACATCAGCACTTCTGTATCTAGGGTTACGCATAAAAGTTTTTCTTAATTGTACGTAAAGGAGAGTTTGTAGAGAGGCAAATATTAGTGTCATTTTTAGGGGTCATATCAAGGCCATTGGACAAGATAGCATCAGAAAGCTCAGTCCCTTTGGTGAAACAGGATTGAAGGGGGCTGGAATTAGGAGGAGACTAAGGAAATTTGTCTTCATGGAAAAGTCAGTTCTAACCGAAAGTCTTGATAGTTGAAAAGGATTCTCATCTTTAAGTGTGCAGTTACATGATAATTGACTTCCCTGGTGTTGCTAGAGGCCTATTTTTGATCTAGAAACATTTCTTTCTTTGAAGGTCATCTGCATAGACTATCTACTGTCCACAGACAACATTCATTAATTTCTTCATCTCTTGTTCTTGGGTAAGAAAATAGTTTTTATCTTTTAGACTTTTCTTTTATACCTACCTTTTATATTTTCTTGAACACTTATAATCTGATGGAAGTAAGAGTCCGCTGTGCCTTGAAACTGATCAGCAAATCATAAGTGTGGGGAAAATCTAAGTAATGGGTTGCAGTTTAAATAATAATAACACCTGAATTAATCAATAATTCATATAATCCGGACATGCTCAGTCAGGCGCACAGGTCAAGATGTAACATCAAGTAATCACAGTCAATTCTTTTTTTGTTTCCGTATGGAACGCTTCACATATCTGCGTGTCATCTTTGTGCAAAGGCCATGCTAATCTCTGTAATTGTTCCAGGGTTAGCATATGTGTTGCTGAAACAAGCGCCGTAATCGATTCTTAACACCAGTGAATTGAATGCTTGTGAAATTGTATAGCACAAATAAAAATATATGTTTATAGATGTCCTTGATTTTCAGCAGCTACAGATTTGAATTCAAATTATATTTTATTTTAATAGATTATGGGGCGCCTGGGTGGCTCAATCAGTTAAGCGTCGGCCTTCAGCTCTGGTCATGATCCCAGGGTCCTGGAGTCAAGCCCCACATCGGGCTCCTTGCTCAACAGGGAGTCTTTTCTCCCTCTCCCACTCTCCCTGCTTATGCTCTCTGGAGCTCTCTTTGTGTCAAATACGAAGTTAGATCTTTAAACAAAGAAAAAAAGGGATTCTACTTGGTCACGCTAAATGTAGCATTCTACCCATATCCTGGCAGAATTGTAAAGTGAAGTGAAGAAAAGAAAAGACGTTTTTGGTTTAAATAAATCGTGGATTTTGGATTGAGGTGTGGGGGGGGAGGTGTGTGCGTGTGTGCACGGGTGCTTATACACACACACACGCAAACTCAGTTGAAGAACAAATGCAAACAGAACTGAACTTGAATGTTGATTTTTTACATTTAATTTTATATTTACATAGGCATGTATACGATCATATTTTCTTATGAATGAAAACCGAACCTACATATTTCTCTTGAACTGTGATGTATAAAATAAAATGTAACATATATTCATTGCAATAAATGTAATTTGGTGTTTAGGTTCTCTGGGAACTTTGATACTTCTGTACTATGAAAAGTCTGTTTATAAATCTTAAGATGCTACCATTATACTCATTCTCACCCATTTCATTCAGAAGGGACATTTTTCCTAGGAATGCAGCTGGTCAGTTCCACAAATATATTTTCAGAGATTGCGTGGAACTTACATGTCTCCCAGGCCAAATTGTGCGTTTTATAAAAATATCTCAATAGAAACACAAATTGTCCTTGTGCAGCCTTGAAATTCCATACTGGGAATATTTCCTTAATATAGAAATTCCACTGTGATGGTTATACCCAGTGAACAGATTTTACCACGTTTCTGGCTTCGAAGTTATTTAGACGTTAAGTGTTAAGGATATATTAATTTGGCTCATACTACGCATGAAGGAGAACATTTTCTTACATAGATAATTCTGAGTGAGACACATTTGTAATACATGATCATCGCAATTGTTTTTCATGTTAGAAGAAAGTCTTTTCTGTTTTCCTTTTTTAACATTTCGGCTTTACTGAAATATATTTAACATACAAAAATTATGGAATGCTTCATGAAGTTGGGTGGCATCCGTCCACAGGGCCCATGCCAGTCCTTGCTGTATCATTCCAATTTTACTGTATGTGCTGCCCAAGAGAGCACTGCTTTCAGTTGTTCTTTAAAAGAAAGGTTAGGTGTGAGCCCTTTATCCCTAAAGTTGTGTCCCAGGTATTTGGGCAGGCTTTGTTAGGGATTTTTTGTGGAGCATCTCGGACTGAAACCAATGAACGAGTTAAAAATGACCTCTGTACTTACCACATTCACTTTCCCCTGGACCCTTCATAATCTTTCAGGGGATCCTAGACTGGGGTTTGCATCCCAAAGTTCCTGAAATATTTATTGTTAGGTTTCCAAACCTTCCTTTTTGTCATTTACAAGCTAAAATGCTTCTTGTCATGGAGGGTGCTTGTGGATGGAAGGTAACGCAAAGCAAGGACTCAGTGAAGTCATCTTGGAGATTCCCAATGCTCCTCAACCCTATGAAAAGCCCTGAGATGTCTTCCCTGTAGTCAAAAAATCTGCTTCACTATATTTAGCTGAGCATTTTCCAAGCGTACGCAACCAAGGAACACTTCATTTTCATATTTGCTTCAGACCGATTAATATCCTTTGGTGTTGTGTTCTGTGGAAACGATAACCTTTAGGAAGGTCTGGGTTACTTGTATGAGGCCATGTTTATGCACGTAGGCAATGGCATCTGAGCCCGGCATTCTCAAACTCCCCAGGAATAAGATTTACCAGCCATCTCTGAGCAAGAAGATCAGTAGCGGTTAATCACAACTTCAAACTTCTTAAGATAACTGGCCGTGAATGTTTGCACTGATTTAGGATCCAGCAGGTTTGAAGGTAGCAAAAACTCCTGTGGTATCTCCAGTAGGTTCAGAAACTGGCTTTCTAGGCTTAGCATTTTCTCTGCTGCAGAGACAATGGAAAACAATGGCCAGCCCCCAAAATGAAGAATGAGACTCATTGGCATAGTGCCCTCTACTCTTAGCTGCTACTGCACAGGGATGACATTTGACAGAGATCTCTCCCCCTCTCCCTATGTATTGAGTGGCTTTGAGAGGACGGACTTTGGTAACCGTCTCCGTGTTCTTAGAGGGGAAGTGTGGGGACCCGCATCACACCTGTGATGCCAAAGAGTTTCTTCCCCTTGAAAGAAAGCTCAGAGGACGTGTTGCTTCAGAGAGGAGTTAAGTAAAAGAGTTTCAGAATACACTATTCGATTTTTTTTCTTCCTGAAAAATCATCTGTTGAGCCATTAGGGTCACAGACCAAATCCAATTCCATGTTTCTGAGAACCCATCTTTTTCCACTGTAGAAAACTGAGTTTGCATATGGTTTGACAAATTAACTTTTGTTTAAAGAAAGAGTAAAAAGCAATCTACCCAATTCTGCAAAAATTTTGAAATCCTTGGTATCGTTTCAGTGGGTTTTCTTTTCAATGAATATGATTGGAATCCTATTTAACATATGCTTTTTAAAAAGTCAATTTCTGTTTATATAGCATATAAGGTAGAATCTAATGTGGACAGTTTAATAGCAAATGTTTATTTTAGGAGCCAGTCAAGACTCATAATTAAAAATCTTGAGAGTTCAACATAGCCCTCTTACTCGAGTGTGGTGTATTTTGTCATTTTCATAAAATTTTTGAATTAGGGGAGTGACTAGAGTAACCTTTAGTTTCTCTAAGTTCTAATATAATGTGCCATGAAGCGTTTCCCCTGCATGAGTAATAATAGAAGAGTAAAGTGTTTCACAGATCTATAGAACCCAAGTCAAAAGTTGAGCTATTACTCAGCTTTTGTGAGGAACAAAGGAATAACTCTGTAGGAAGCCTACAAACCTTAGATATTTTAGTGAAGGAGGCACAGTGAAATAATCGTGAGAGTGACATGGGGATAATCTTGATTCAACTCTAATTTTTTACATAATAATCTGAATTCCAGTGTTTTAACCAATACCAAAGCATGGGACTTCATTTACTAATTTATTTATTCATTCAGTAACAATTTTGGGGCAAAGGTGAGGGTGGAAGGTCCAGGGGAGATGTGCAGGCAAGAAAGAACTTCTCAATTAGGAGCTCAGTCCAAGATGAAGATTGACCTTGGCAATCTGGCATGTCCTCCAGAAGTGCCTGCTTATAGCCTTGCCTGACCACGTACTCCCTGGACCCAGAGACAGGCCCCGGGAGCCTGGGTGCCGAGTCATCCGCGTGCACTGTTCGCTCCCATATACCAGCTTTCAGGCATCCAGGACCTCTAGACATCTGTGGCCATTTTCCTGGGGTCAGTGGTTTCTTACACAGAAAAAGAAGGAAAGGAAGGAAGGAAGGAAAGAAGGAAGGAGAGAATGAGCTTACCTTTTAGAATCTTGGAGGCTATACTTTAGTGCTTTGCATTATTTTTATTGTTAGACAAAGTTAAACACATTGATTTCCCAGAATGGATTGAAATTGAAGTTCTCTTGAAATATAATGGATCAAAGTAGTTTTCCATTGATAATTGTTTGTTCTTTCCTCCCTAGAGGTTTCAGGTTTACTTTCTCTGTGGCTCTAAGGATGACAGTCCAAGCTTTCTACTAGCTAGGGAACCCTGAGCTTCACCATGGCAGAGTTCAAAGGGTTACATTTAAGAAAAAGTATGATTACTTTAATCCAGATGCTCCCCTACTACCTGTAACATCAGGTCCCAGCTTCTGTGCCTCTGTTCCTGTGTTCCCTCCATGCCCCTCATCTCTGTTCCTTCTTCTCAGCTTCCAAACACTTTGTGTGAATTTAAAGTTTGCCAGTTTCAACCTTGTATTCTAGTTTGTTATCTGTTTATAGTACAGGTCTGATCTCTCAAAGGGCAATCCATATCAACTTTATCTCTTTATCCCCCAGAGTCTGCCATAGAGTCATCACTTAGAAAAATGTCTATCAAATGTCTAATAAATCAATGGGATTTAACTTATATATAACCCTTCGGGAAAGGTGTGTTGTCTGATGAAGGGGGGAAGCATTCCTTTACTTCAACAATTGAATGTCTACTTTTTACTTAGAGCTCTCTGGGAAAGACAACCAGGGTGTTGGGATACAGGAGCTTCTCCTTGTTGCTCTTCCCCTTTCACATCTTCCCTGTACTTCTTTCCTTACGGATGAACTATCAGTTATACCTTTTGAGTTTCTCAGTCTTCATTTTTGGTAAATTCTTGGGTTGATTCTTTTACAGATTAAACAATATTGGAATATGGGGACTAAGTGATGAAAAAGGGGAGAGGAAAAGAGTAGGGTATAAAAAGAAAGGGTCCATTGACTAAGCCTGGAAAGAGAGGCATTGCACAGCCAGCCCTACTCACTCAGTTTTGTGCAGTATCAGTGAGTAGCTGAAATAGGTAGGACAGAGTTATGATGTATGAAAGATAGAAAAAGAAAATTTTCTGTGTAAATAGCTGACTAGGAAACTTCAGGGACAATAGTCTTGACAATGCATTCTTGGGTCTTGAGTGAGTCTAAAAGTGTTAGCCTTGGTTTGATGCCTTCATCTACTTGAATAATCATAGAAGCAAACACACAAGGGGGCTTTGTAGAGCTCTTGGGTGGGAGAGAGGTGTGACAGGGGGTTGTAACCCATAATCTCCAACCACTGGAGGGAGCCAAGGTGGGAAGGAGTGGATGGAATGCACCTCAAGAATCTTGCCCTTTACAAAGCCCTAGTGCTCTGGCACTTCAGCCTTGATGCTGTCTAGAGTCTTGAAGTACACCAGACTGTCACTCTTTGCTATAGACCAGAGATTCTCAAATACTCAAATCTTGTGTCTCACAAATCACTGTCAAGGGACTGGGCTCTCACCAGGATAGAAACCAAACTCCCCTATGTTTTTCAGCAAAGGACATTGATGTGTTTAGACAGCTTGTCAGCATATTTATGATTTTTGGTGAGTTTCAAGGACATGATCAATTGCAGAAAGGTTATTGGACGTAAGTGTGATTGCTACAGAACTTCAAAGTAATTGTCGATAGGCTGGGGAACCAAAATTGAGAGAAACATGAGATGTTTGTGCTTACATCTAGTCGGCTGGAAGGTCACGGGTGGAGAATGGAGGTGCGGGAAGGTGGGAGGAGGGTAGGTGGGAGATGACACGTGACGTTTGCAGATGGGCAAGAGTGTTGAAAGAGGGCCAATGTCAAGTCATGGAGAGGTGGTACACTAGTGAGTGAATGCTCAGGCATTGCCACTGGCTCTTAGGCTTGGGAAAGTTCCCTTTCCTTGGGAAAGTTAGCTAACCTCTCTGGACTCCATTTTCCTCATCTGTAAAATGGGGATGATAATAATAGAACCTTGGATTTAATAAGTGTTTAATAAAGGTCACTTAATGTGATTATTGTGTTTAACTTTTTTGAAAAATCTTCTATCTTCCTACCGCTATAAAGCTTAATTTATTAAATATGGTAGAATCTGGGCACTGTCCCAAGGGAGTTTTATGGCTTAAATGTAAAAATAACATTGTAATGAGGTTGTTTTCATCTTCATAGAACTCTTAGAGCAAGGGGCCTTGAGACAGATTTTGAGCAAACTGTACCCCAGTTTCTTTGTGATTTCAGAGAAAAGACAGAAACATAGCCTTGGTGATTAAATTGAAAAGTTTGCAATATTTTCCAGTTCTGCATGGGTTTTTCTGGAACTCACAGACTGTTTTAACTTAATGAAATCATATTTATTTATTTATTAAAAAGATTTTTTGAGGGAGAGAGCATGCGTGCACAAGCAGGGGGAGGGGCAGAGGGAGTGGAAGAAGCAGGCTCCCCGCTGAGTAAGCACCCTGATGCTGGGCTCAATCCCAGGACCCTGGGACCATAACCTGAGCCAAGGGCAGATACTTAACAAACAAACTGAGCCACCCAGACACCCCAATGAAATCCTTTTTAATTGAGGGATTATAGCTATCAGTTTATTTTTTAATTTTTTTAATAAATCTTTTTTTTAAGATTTTTTTAATTAATTTTTTTTTTGTTTATTTGACAGAGAGAAATCACAAGCAGGGAGAGACGCAGGCAGAGAGAGAGGGGGAAGCAGGCTCCCCGCTGAGCAGATAGCTCCATGTGGGGCTCGATCCCAGGACCCTGAGATCATGACCCGGGCCGAAGGCAGAGGCTTTAACCCACTGAGCCACCCAGGCGCCCCATAACTATCTGTTTAAATGCCTCTTCTTTTATTGACTCTCACCTTCAGGAGGGCACAGACTATGTGCTTTTATGTGTCCTAGTTCTAAAAGAATTCAGACTAAGTCTAGAGAAAATCAAAAGAAGATCTAAAAAAGATAGGATAAAAACCTACTGGTGCTTCCCTATTAGTTCTCACTAGATTTTTTTAAATGTCAGTTAGGAGAATATTATACATTTAATAGAAAATCGAGGTTGGTGTAGAGTGGCCTAGCTAGAAATATAGGTATTTTGAACAATAGCTTTATTTTTTTTCTTTCTTTTTTCCCCCCAAATATGTTTATTTTATTTTTTCAATGTTACAATATTGATTGTTCATGCACCACACCCAGTGCTCTATGCCATACATGCCCTTCTCAATACCCACCACCAGGGTCGCCCAACCCCCCCCTCCAAAACCCTCAGTTTGTTGCTCAGAGTCCACAGTCTCTCCTGGTTCGTCACCCCCTCCGATTTCCCCCCATTCACCCTTCCCTTCCTTCTCACGATGCCCTCCATGATTTTCCTTATGGTCCACACGTGAGACCGTAAGATAATTGACTCTCTCCCCTTGACTTATTTCACTCTGCATAATCTCTTCTAGTCCTGTCCATGTTGATACAAAAGTTGGATATTCATCCTTTCTGATGGAGGCATGATATTCCATTGTATAGATGTACTACATCTTCCTTATCCACTCATCTGTTGAAGGGCATTTTGGTTCTTTCCACAGTTTGGCGATTGTGGCCATTGAGCAATAGCTTTAAAAGTACAAACTTTCAGTTATAAGATGACTAAGTTTGGAGATCTAACGTACAGTAATGTGACTGCAGTTAAGAGTACTGCACTTTATACTTGAAATTTGTTAAGAGTAGATGTTAAGTGTTCTCACCACAAAAAAAAGATAATTATGTGAGCTGATGGATGTGTTAATTAACTTGATCGTGGTAATTATTTCACAGTGTAGATGTATATCAAATCATCACATTGTACACTTTAAATATATACAGTGTTATGTGTCAATTATACCTCAATAAAGTTGGAAAACATAGAATTCTCCTCCAAACTCCACAGTCACCGTCTTGGCTAAGGAAAGACTAGCGATAGAGATTGAAGGAATCAGTCAGGGAAAAATAGCACTGGACAGGACATTTGGAAGAAAAACAGTACTGTCTCCATGAGTCTTGCATTGTTAAAGCTCCTTTTCTGCATCTCAGGGGGTGAAGGCTTCTATAGGGATTGATTTCTGTGTTTAGTACTAGGACATGCTTTGGGAGTAATGGAAACCATTAAGTTCTACAGGCTGACTGATATCCTACAAGTCTTGTTTGTCACCTGGATATCTACAGGGGTCATTTGCGAGATTTGTAGTCTAGCTATTGTGGCCTGCGGACCTTGGATCAATTCTGCCTTTCTAGGAAGAGGAGTCCTTCGGAGGGAACTTGTTCTTTTAGGGGATATCAAACTAATGTTGAACTTCCTTTTGCCTGTTGTGAGTGGAGATAGCCCTGGACAGTTAAAGAGAGTGCAAAACAGTACTTTAGCCATTAGGTATGAGAAACTTGGAATCCATTTATCTTGCTAAATAGGCCATTACCATCCTCTAACTCTGAAACAGCTTAAGCCACGATAAGGTTGGTGAACAAAATTCGCTTTGGACATTGAATAGGCTGGATTTCTCTGGAAGCATTTCTTCTCTAAAATCCTAAGACTCTTAAGGACCACATCCTTTTGATTTTTGGCCCTCTGAGTTCCCATTTCCTCTCTTCTGTCATCTGGGTGTATAGGACCATATTCTGTCACTGTGAACTTGGCAAAGAGAAAGGAGAACTATGAAGGTGAAGTAGTTGGCACCAGCTCTCTCACAAGAGGTAGCATGAATTCTCTATATCCTCTTTTATGCACATGAACATTTAATTGGATTAAACAAATACCCAGTAATTTGTACATAGGGAGAACAGTTCTAAATGTGCTGGGGTGTAGAAAGCAGAGTAAGACTCCTCTGCCCTGAGGAAGGTTATATTCTGATGCACATGGGGCACAATCTATATAGGGGTCTTCGAAGAGAAGACTTGGGAGGAAATCTGGGAAGAATTCCTGGAAACGGTGATGGAAGGCAGTGTAGTACAGTTTTTAACTCCCAATACCAGACTCCTGGGATTCAGATCTCAGATGAACCATGCACGAGCTGGGTGATGTTGGGCCACCATAAGAAACTGTGGTTCAGTTTCCTGAGAACCTGAGATGACAGCATCAGAGCCTACCTCAGAGAGGTGATGTGAGAACCGAGTATATTACTTATGGGAGAGATCAGGGCCTTTTTGTAAGTCTGGGATATTGGGAGACCCAGGGGAGGACTTCCGGGGTAGATACAAGATTAGGTTGGTGTATTGGATTGTGTTGGCTGCTACATGAAGACAGACTGACGCAGGGTGAGAGTGGAGACCAATGAGGACAGGGTAGTTCTAGGAATTGAGGTTAAGGGCCTGAGGCTGAGTTCTGGCGTGGAGGACAGGCAGAAGCAGGCAAGCATGAGCCACGGTGCGGCGGTGGGCTCCACGGATGCTGATCAGATGGGCCCAAACGAAGGCAGAGAAGGAAGAGAAGTATGGAAGGTAATTTTGCAACTTTCATTTGTAGCAATAGAGTTCTGGACTTAACACGTGAGGAACTTTGGCATATAACCGGGTAAAGATGAAAAATTTGGACTTTCTACTACTTTTAGAGGATTGTTGTACAATATGGTGGAAATTTAATTCTGGAGAACTTCTGTTGTTGCTGCCAAGGGAAGTAGATGTTGAGTTCTCTTGATAAATAAGGAAAGGAAAGGAACAAACATTAAATGCCTCCCTGTCGCGGATCAGCTGAATTCCCGCAAAGCCTTGGGATTCTGGATGGGGCGGGCTTGTGGAAGGGACACTCAGTCTGACCAGACAAGGAAGCACCTCACTCAGGGGCTTCATGTACAACCAGGCAAAGGTGGGAGATAGGATGTAGAAGATTGCGTCCAAGTGTGTAGTTAGAAAGCTCAAAAGTTTCCCATTTATTCATATGCTGTCATCCGTATCAGGTGGGCTTCCAAAATGTCCGAGCAATCACCTCAGGGTTTAATAACAGAGATAGTGGGTAGTGGGGCAACACAGGGCAAGCTCATTTCCCCTGAGGTTTGGAAAGCAGCACAGAAGAGGTGATAAAGCCAATGTTTACAGACTGATGCGAATCCCAGTTCTGTCAGGTACTATCTACACAACCTCAGACAAGTTACTTCAACTCTAACTGAAAAAAAATGTTTTCCAGTTTAATTGGCTCATATGGAATTTAAGAAACAAAAAAAAGAAAAACAAAAAGCCAAACTCAAATACAGACAACAAACTGGTGGTTGCCGGAAGGGATTGGGGGGTTGGGTGAAATAAATAAAGGAAATCAAGAGCACAGTTATCTTGATGAGCACGGAGAGATGTATAGAATTGTTGAATCATTATATTGAACACCTGATGCTAGTGTAATACTGTATGTTAATTATACCCCAATAAAAAACGATGGGGAGAAGTTGGTCGTTAGTTAAAAAAAAAGTTTTATTGAGAAATAATTGCCACATCACATTATATAAGTTTAAGGTGTACAACATCATGATTTACGTATATATTGCAAAGAGATGACCACAATAAGTTAACATCCATCACATTACATGGTCGAAGATTTTTTTCTTTATAATGACAACTTTTAGTATCTACTCTCAGGGCAACTTTTAAATATAAAATACAGTGTTGTTAACTACAGTCATCACACTGTACATTATACCTCCAGAGCTTATTTATTTTGTAACTGGAAGTTTGTACCTTTTGACCACCTTCACCCATATCCTTCACCCCATCCCCCCTGGGAGCAAGCACAAACCTGCTGTTTCTATGAAATGTTTTTTGGTTTTTTTTTTAAGATTCACATATAAGTGAGATCATACAGTGTTTGTCTTTCTCCGTCTTATTTCTTCTAGCATAATGCCCTCAAGTTCCATCTATGTTGTTACAAATGGCAGGATTTCCCTCCTTTCTATGACTGAGTAGTAGTATTCCATGTGGGAAA
Source organism: Nasua narica (assembly GCA_028533885.1). Classification (NCBI taxonomy): domain Eukaryota; kingdom Metazoa; phylum Chordata; class Mammalia; order Carnivora; family Procyonidae; genus Nasua; species Nasua narica. The sequence goes on from CM052801.1 coordinate 100,107,073, forward strand.
TGGGAGGAATAGCACCTGTCACACAGGGCTGTCAAGAGGTTAAAATGGTGGGTTTTGCAATACACAGAAGCTAGCATGTATGTAGTGAGTTCCATAATTGGTAGTGACGATGGCCCCGTCTGCTGCCACTGTCCTGCTCTAAGTCCTCAGCCTTTCTGGGCTGAACTCCTTGGGTCTTCTAACCCCATGCTTCCCAAAGCTTAGTGTGTGTAGGCATGACCGGAGGTCTCTTAGCACAAGGATTCTGATTCAGCAGATCTGGAACAGCCTGAGAATTTGCTTTCAGGTAAGACCAACCCTGCTGAGCTGGGTTTATATATATATATATATATATATGATCAGGATCAACTTTATTTTTTTAATGTATATTTTTAAAGATTTTATTCACTTATTTGACACAGACAGAGAGAGGGAAGGAAGGAGAGAGCACAAGGAGAGGGAGTAGCAGAGGAGGAGGAAGAAGCAGACTCCCCACTGAGCGGGGAGCCCTATGCGATGTGGGGGCCGATCCCAGGACCCTGGGACCATGACCTGAGGCAAAGGCAGACACATTTCACCGACTAAGCCCCTCAGGTGACCCTGGGGGCCACACTTTAAATAGTAGCCTTCTTTCAGCCTCAACTTCTTTGTAATCATCTAATCCACCCCCGGGGTGATCTTTACAAAATATCAATATCCATTATGTCTGTAAAGAATATCAGTTTGCGTCAGAGCACTTCCAGGTGTTCCCACGTGACACTAGGGGTACATCACATCACACTCCTCCACCTGATATTCCGAGCTCTCTGCTTCCGGCTCCAACCTACCTACCTGAGCATTCTTGGTTTCCATCACACTGTGTTGCGTGCAGAGCAGGCCTTGCCCTTTATTTTTGGTTTTGTTTTGCCTTTTTTATTGTGGTAGTAAAGTATACATAATATAAAATTTACCAGTTTAACCATATTTTAAGCATGCGACTGAGGGGCACTAAGTACATTCACACTGCTATGTGGCCATCACCACTCTCCATCTCCACAACTTGCTCATCGTCCTAAATGGAAACTCTGTACCCGTAAACAGTATCGCCCCGTTTCTCCTCCCCCCAGCCCCTGGGAACCGCCGTCTTACTTTGCTTCTTCAAACACTTTGCTATCCGTTATTTCAGTGAATCTTCACAACAGCCTAGTGAAGTGGTGCTATTATCATTCCCGTTCTCTAGGTGAGGAAAGTAGGGCCCAGAAAGTTCAGGTGACTTGCTGTTCCACTATGGTGCCTTTACTCAGGCTTTGTTTTCTGCCTGTGGTGTCCTCTCCTCTCCATCTACTGGCTGAAGTCTTTTGGATCCACTGCACAATTACCTCAGACACCTTCTGTGAAGCTTCTAGTCCAGTAATGATAATTCCCTTGTCTTGAATCAGTGGATTTATGTAGATGCCAGTCTTTCCCATAAGCCTGTGCGCTGCCAAGGGGCTCAGTCGGTGAAATGTGTCTGCCTTTGCCTCAGGTCATGGTCCCAGGATCCTGAGATCGGTCCCCACATCGCATAGGGCTCCCTGCTCAGTGCGGAGTCTGCTTCTCCCTCCCCCTCTGCTACTCCCCGTGCTTGTGCTCTCTTCTTCCTTCCCTCTCTCTGTCTCTGTGTCAAATAAGTGAATAAAATCTTTAAAAATATACATTAAAAAAATAAAGTTGATCCTGATCATGGGCACAGGGATCAAATGAACTGCTAAAATTTCAGAATTGGCAGGACCATGGAAAGGTTTTATAGATGATCCAGATTTAGTTGGAATATGACTGAGATTAGGAATTTAATGAATTGATGCTTTCTTTCAGGGACATGTTCAGTTTTTACTGCACCATATAGAAACTGGAAATATCTTGCCAGAATGTTGAAGGATGTAAGAAACCTTTTGCTTCTTAGTATTGCCTCAGGCTAAGTAAGAGAACATACCATACAGAAGTCCCAAAAGTGCGAAACCAGTAAGAGATGTACTTGTAGGTCTGACTTTGTTTCTCTCTCCATCTGGGTTTCCCTGCCTGCCTACCTTCCTGCCTTCCTTCCTTTCTTCCTTCCTTTTTTCTTTTCTTTTCTTTTTTTCTTCTTTTCTTTTCTTTCTTTTCTCTTCTTTCACCTGTTTTTCTTTTAGGAACAGAACAGAATTAGTAGGATGAGAGATGTTCAGCAAACTTGGCTGTTAATCAGCATTTTTCCAGGTAGGACTCACTGTTTTTTCTTTAACTGATTCATCCACCAAACATTTATTCAGCATAGGTGTTCTGCCAGGAACAATTTGGGGTGCTGGCAATACAGCAATGGACACAAATCACCTGACCGTGTCCTCAGAAGGGACCGTAGAAGGTACACAAAATGAACATCGGCTTTGGTCTAGGAAAGAGTGGACATTTTACTCGTGGAGGTATGTGTGCTCTTATGTAGATAGGCTTATTTTTTTCAGTGCTTGGCTTCCCTACCACCTCACCCAGACCAAAGCCCATGCCTGTGCAGTGAAAGCTAGCAGAAAAAACTCAGGTTTGAGAAAAGAAAAGCCATCCTCTGGAGATAATGCAAAGGTATCAGAAAGCCTGATCCTGTTTCTAGATCTCTTTTGGGGCATGACTTTGCTACTTGCCATTTTCCTGGTTTATGCTTCATGGTACTTTGCACACCTACTGTTACCTAATCCAGTCTAGGTTAATTTTCATTCTTTTTTTTTTTTTTTTTTTTTTTTTTTTTTTTTCCCCAAATTTATTTTAATTTTTCAGTGTTACAAGATTGATTGTTCATGCACCACACCCAGTGCTCCATGCAGTACGTGCCCCTCTCGATACCCACCACCAGGCTAAACCCCCCCACCCCCTCCCCTCCAAAACCCTCAGTTTGTTGCTCAGAGTCCACAGTCTCTCCTGGTTCAACACCCCCT